>CABHPR010155076.1:0-15758 GCA_902168415.1 Peromyscus melanophrys
TGGAATGAAAGTGTTCCAAGTAAAACCAGAAGACATTTTTAGAACTTAATACTCCTTTCCTATCCCACTGCATCACAGATAAAAGAAAAATGGAAGAATGATTGGAAATAGTTTTCCTGAACGCACCACATAGCAACCATAGGAAGTATGAAGATTGTTATTAAACTATTCATTTATTAATGAATGTTACATATAATCATGGTGGTTCGATGAGAAATGTCCCCCAAGAGAGGTTTCTGGTTGGTGGATAAGGAGATGTAGCCTTGCTGGAGGAAGTACGTTAATGGGGGCAACCTTTGACAGTATATAGTCTTGCTCCATTTCCAGTTCTCTCCTTTTTTTTCATATTTGTGGTTGAGGATGTCAGGTCTCAGCTTCCTTCTCCTCCTACCATGCCTGCTGTTGGCTCTAGTGCCTCCCTAACCATTCTGAACCTCTACAAATGTAAAGCCAAATAAATGCTCCCTGCTGTAAGTTGTCTTGGCCATGGCATTTTATCACAGTAATGGAAGAATAACTAATACAACAATTAATTGGTATAGATAATGGATAAGATATTAATAGATAAACCATTATTGTGAGATTAATTATCTGGAAGAGAAAAAATTCATTCATCAACAGTATCACAAACACACACATAATTCACCAGGCGCAGATGCTTACATAACTAAATTCAAACAATTGTCATTTCAAACATTAGATAATTGTTTCCAAATACAGGAAATCAATAAGTCCGTGCAATGTTTATATGGAAACAAATATGGCATTGATGCCTATATTGATAAGCTTATAAGAACATAAAACCAAAAAATATAGCTAAATATTCTCTCTGATAAATACCAGTGTGAATATGAAAGTATCAGAATGAGAAATTCATGCAGCAAGACCACTTATGATTTTTCTTTAGGAATTCAGTGATGCAAAGATAATCTATTGTTAGGACATCCATTTATGTAATTCATCATATTGATTGACAGAAAGAAAATACACACAACGTAACTCCTATTCCAGATTTTAAAAACTTAGTGAGGAGAAAAAAAAGACTATTTCTACAGATACCAACTGTGTTCCAATAAAACACAGGATAATTAATTATAAAATTTATTCCAACCAAAAACTTTGCAAAATATCTAGAAATATATTAGCATAAAACCACATAGTAGCTTTCACAAATGAAAACTCAAAACATGTTAGGAAATAAACAGAAAAGATGACCCATTATACATTTCATAATGTTTCAGAAAAGCAAAATGAAAAAGAATACTTAGGAAAAATTAGAGGCAGCAACAAAATCTACAAGGCCCGTGTAATAAAACCTTACACCCACATCAGTGATGTTAAGCACAGACTCAGACAACTGACAACCTGTCCTTCAGAAAAGATACCGTGTGAGACTGGAAGTGTCGGCTTATGGTGTGTCATCCTATTTGTGCTAAAACCATGCTCCCCAGAATTCCACACTCTCAAGATTCCACCTGGGATTGGCCCAAATTGGCATCTGCTGGATGTCAGGAAGGCAAAAGTGGAGGGTCTGCTATTAGTCTTTGATGGTCACTGGATGAGGTCTGTGAAGAACAGAACAGTTTGGTTCCCTCTCCTTACTTAACATTCTATGTTTCTACTTACCATGACTCCTACTTACAAGCACCAAGGAAGCTATTGACTCATGTTCAGGCTGGAAACCTTTAAAAGCAAGAGTTATGCAATGTGGATCCTTTGCCCTTGCTGATCCTAATGTCCTATGTTCATTTGGCAACTATTACTAGCTTCCCAGAACTTCTCACAGCCCCTACCATTGGGCCATGTCTGTTTTTCAGTACAGATGGCTATTGACTTATACTTAATCACTCCAATCTACTTTTCATATCCTTCTGTTCTCATTTATCCAAAATTGTACAATGCTCTAATCTCGTAGTTATTCCTTATCCAAATCCTCCTGGTCAACCTCCTCCTGTAAACTCTACTGATGTTATATAAGCAGTGATGAACACCTCAGAATCTTATACAGTGTTGCTTTGTAAGATGCTGGTTTGCAGGCAAATGGATGGATCTAGAAAAAATCATCCTGAGTGAGGTAATCCAGACTCAGAAAGACAAACATGGTATGTACTCACTCATAAGTGGATACTAGATGTAAAGCAAAGGATAACCAGACTGCAACTCACAACTCCAGGGAGGCTACCTAGAAAACAGAACCCTAAGAAAGACACAGGGATCACCCAACAACAAAGAAATGCATGAGATCTACATGAGCAAACCAGACGTGAAGTGGGGATAACGGAGGGCAAGTGTCAGGGGAAAGAGAGCTTAGGGGAGCAGGAGGTCCCAGCTGGATCAAGAGCAGGGTGGGAGAACAAGGAAAGAGATACCATGATAAATGAAGACCTCATGGGACTAGGAAGAAGCAGAGTGCTAGAGAGGTCCCCAGAAATCCACAAAGATACCTCCACAATAGACTACTGGCAATAGTCGAGAGAAAGCCCAAGCTGATCTACTCTGGTGATCGGATGGCCAAACACCCTAACTGTCATGATAGAACTCTCATACAGTGACTGGTGGAAGCAGATGCAGAGATCCACAGCCAAGCCCCAGGTAGAGCTCCAGGAGTCCAATTGGCGAGAGAGAGGAGGGATTATATGAGCAAGAAATATTGAGACCATGATTGGAAAAAGCACAGGGACAAATAGCCAAACTAGTGGAAACACATGAACTATGAACCAATAGCTGAGGAGCCTCCATGGAACTGGATCAGGCCCTCTGGATAAGTGAGACAGTTGATTAGCTTGAACTATTTAGGAGGTCCCCAGGCAGTGGGACTGGGACCTGTCCTTGGTGCATGGACTGGCTTTTTGGAACCTAGGGCCTATGCTGAGATACTTTGCTCAGCCTTGGTGTAGGGAGGAGGGGACTGGACCTGCCTCAACTGAATCTACCAGGCTGAGCTGAATCCCCAGGGGAGACCTTGACTTGGAGGAGGTGGGAATGAGGGGTGGATTGGGGGGAAGGCTGGGGGGTGAGAGGAGGGAGGACAGGGGAATCTGTGGCTGATATGTAAAATTAAATTAATTATAAAATAAAATAATAATTAAAAAAAGATGCTGGAAAAGGTAGGAGAAAGCAATTCTGCTGTTTGTAATTTCATGAGATTTCCTCAGAGTACAGATAGTCACACTTTATACTGCTCATTTATGGAATAGTAAACAATTCCATTTCCATAAACATCAGATGCAATTTGGCACTCTAATTATACAATTTAATAAACCTTATTTTAAGTATAATATGGATTTGGAAACTTTGCATTGTGAAGCAAATAATTAGTGATGAAATTGTCCTCTTGATAATTAGTAAAGGAGTCAAAGTTCATTTTTACAAAGGCTTTGATAATCCTTTTTACTTTAGATAATTTAAACAAAAGAAATCTCTTGTTAAGCCTCATTCATTTTTATCCTTTGCAAAATACATTCCTTTGTGATTTTTTTCAAGGTCATACTTAATACACAATGAACACTACCTTTCTTTCACCAAGGGACATAATAAATGGTGGATTTACACTTGAAAGCAAAGGCTGTGTTTTCAGTGTAGGGAGAGTCAGCTTCCTTCTTTATATTTCAATTTCCAGTTCTTTGCAGTTTCCTCTTCCAAACAAGTGCTCATTATCACAGGGAGGAAGACTTGTCACATGCAGTGACAAATTGTTTCATTTATTTAAGACCCAGCCTTTGTTTTTCACTCCGTATGCTAATGAAAACACATCTTTAATGATTAGGAAAAGATGAAATCCTTACCTACCCAGAACAGAAAATTTCTGTGTTCACAGGTTTACAGGCCAACCCCATACTGAGTTGCCAATCCAGCTGCTTGAACAATCAGCTCCTTTTAATCAGCAAACCATTGTGCCAATGACAACATCAACAGCAAAGTTATTTGGTTGTTTGAGATTAGTTTCCACAGATTACTTTGCATATTCACAGTTTATCCTTGAGAGAAGTCTCCTACCCAACAACTCAAAAAAGAAAAAAAAAAAAAGGAAAAAGAAAAAAAAAAAGAAAAGAAAAAAGTGGGTTTTATGCTGTGGAAGCATTTCGCCATTTTTCTAAATGAGAGTAAAGCCTCTGTGCTTATGAATATGCTAATCCATGACTGTCAAATGTTCATTCACCAGTTAACTCTTAGCCAGTAGCAGCAACATAACCTGTTCAGATGACAGAGCTAAATTTGTTGCTCACCCTAATAATGAGGAAATAGTTTGTGTCTCAGAGGCAGACCTATAAGGCAAGAAGAAAAACAGAATCAAAGAAAAAGAAACCTATTTACCAACAGTTTGGTTATTCCCTGGCTTATGAACTACATACTTCAGTATAAAAGGTATTGTGTTTGAGGCATTAAAAGCAAACGTTTCAAATGCAGCAATGGTTTGAATAGGAAGAGTCTCTGCAAAGTGTCATGTGTTGTAAGCTCGGTCCACAGCTGGTGGTACTTCTGAGATTGGATCAAGACAGCACTAAGTTCAACAATGGGTGCATTCATTGTCATTTTCATACTTAATGGTCTCTTAGAAAGTATGCCTCTTGCCGGGCGTTGGTGGCACACGCCTTTAATCCCAGCACTCGGGAGGCAGAGCCAGGCGGATCTCTGTGAGTTCGAGAGAGCTCCAGGAAAGGCGCAAAGCTACACAGAGAAACCCTGTCTTGAAAAACCAAAAAAAAAAAAAAAAAAAAAAAGTATGCCTCTTTAGAGGAAGCAGGTTCCTGGAGCATGTTTTGAAGGGTGAGTCTTCTCTTTGGCTCCTTCCTGTCTACTTGTTTCAGCTTCTTGGCTGTTAGTAGGTGAGCAGCTTTTCTCTTCATGCTCTTCTGCCATGCATTGGCTTTGCCAAAGATCTAAAAGCGATAGAGCCCTGTGACCCTGGAGTGAAACCATGAGTCAAAATGAAGTCTTCCTTCCTTCACTTGTTTTTGCTGGGATTTTGTCATAGTGAAGAAAATTTGAGGAACACATGGAGAGTATGGGGATAATAGATTTTCTGTGCTATAAGAAATTACTGGTGAAATGTGGCTGACATGTTTTTCAGCTTATCTTTAAATATATCCTTCCTAGGTCCTTGCAGCTCTCATCCTTAGCTTCTTGGTGTGACTAAGCTTCTCTGTTTCTGTTTCAAAAGTCATGCCAGATTATATCAAAAAGGCTAAGTGCCAAAATGACCTGTAAAAAAAATCAAACAGAACTCTCATTCCTTTGGAATGGTGGCTAATGGCTAAAGGGAATTTAGTACTTCCCACATGAAGACACCTTGGAATGGGTATCTCTTTTATGTTATCTCAGCTTTTATAAAAACCTGTGTCAGATTTTATTATAACTCTATGTGTGTTTCTTTATACCAATTAACAGTGCTACAGTCCTTAAGAATAAAAGATATCTAATAAAATTCTATCTACAAGGTCAAGAAATGGTGTTTTAATTAATGAATGAATTTTTACTAACACACAAAATACTAATCATTTCCTAAGAAATACATTAATGAAAAATATGTCCAATATTTGAAAGTAGGCGTTATAGCTGAGTGTTTCTGGGTAGTCTTAGATTATCTGATTCATTTTAACATTTTTAACATGCTTTTGATATCAGTAGGTAATTTCAGAGAAGTGATGGACATATGTGAAACCGTCTATTGCTTATAATTTGAGGGTAAGCAGAAAGACAAAAGAGGAACTGATAACGTGAGACAAATGAACCCAATAAGTGAAAAGAATACTGAATTTACATACCACAGTTAATGAGTGTTCAGTATTTTATATGAAAACCAAAACCTTGAGCTGAGTTGGAAGATTCACTGGGGCAGTCTGGGCACATGGATGGTAGAGGTAGAATGATCAGGAAACTCGTGGTCATTTGGCTTCACAGTCAGTTCAATGCCAGACTGGACAACATGATAACCTTTATCAAGAAACACAATTAAATAAGTAAGTAAATATCTAAAACCTCACAAAATCATTAGTGTAGATACTTTTCTTTTATTTTTATTATTACTTACAAAAGATTTCTTTTACTTTTAATTATGTAAATGTATTTGGATATGTGGATGTGGGTGTAGGTTCTTGAGGAGGCTATAAGAGGCTAAGATACCCTGGAGCTAGAGTTATTGGCAATTGTTGGGCCCCTGAGGTGGATGTTCGAAACTGAAATGAGGTCCTCTACAGGAACAGTAGGCTCTATTAATCAGTGAGCCATCTCTTCAGCCTCATACATACTTTCTTGACAAGTGAAAAAAATAAAAAAAATTGATAATTTTTGCAAGTTAACTTTACAAGGTAAATGACTCCACAAGACTTAAATCTTTGATCATTGTTACTCAAATTCTTCCATCATTGTTACATGAATAAGAGGTATTGGGAGCCTTATAATAACACTTTACAGAACAGCAATACAAAGTGCTTTTTTTTTTTTGACTCAAAGTGCTTTGTGAATAATCACCAGTCTGCCAAAACAAAGGGAACTTGTTCTAGAAAGTAAATTACTTGTATTTGTAAGACTTTTATTTTGATCAGCAGTTATTAGGAAAACTTTCTTGAAGATTTAGATCTTCAAGCTCCTTATCCTATTGAGAACTTTGTTCTTCAGGAACCAAAGGATCTACAAGGTAAGGTGCAGATGCTTTACCTGTGTCTTGTACATGTTTCAAATATGATTTTGCTTCTGAAGGCATTCATGATTTTGATATTGAATATGAAGAAAGAGCTCCATGAGATCTCAGTCTACTCAGTGGTGAGTAAAAAAAGAATCAAATCAAAACTACAATATGTCTTTCTGGGGAAATCCACCAACTAGTTCCAGAATGAAATGATAGCTCATCTCTAAAGGCATGCCCTTATTCTAATACTCTGAAAACACCCGAAAAATGGTACTTCCTTGGAAAAAGGTTATCTTGAGAACTTAATAAATTCATAATATTGAGAAGATAATATCTGCTGTTTGGCCTTGAACCCATTAAAAATTGTTCTTGTAAAAGACTGGTGGAGGGGTTGAAGAGCTGCCTCAGTAGGTCAAAGCTGGTGTGGAGCAAACCTGAGGACAAACTGGAAGCAGTCTTGCAAGTCTTTAATCCCAGCACACCGCATAGGGATATGGGAGGTGGGGACAAGAGACTCCACAAGAGCAAACCTGGTTCAGGCATCCGCAGAGATGACCTCTCACAAGACCCTATCTCATACAAGGACAGAAACCCAAAGGTTGAACTCGGATGTTCACATGGGAGGCGGTTACCAAAGAATCTGTATGCTCGCACATGAAAAGGTGCATACAAACACACATGAATAGACAGACACATACCTAATTATTTATTTGTAGAAACACACAGGAGAGAAGGCATGAAGATAAAAATAGATGCTGGAGCTCGGCCTCATGAAAATAAAGCAAAAGTAGATTCTATCTCAAACCAGCTTAATTGCTATGTGTTTTGTGGTTCACATAAGCTGGAAGTTGATTTTTCACACATTGAGAATTCTACCAGATTTAAAAGAAGAGCTAATACCAGTACTCCTCAAATTACTCCACACAACAGAAACAGAATGAACATTGCCAAATTCTTTGTATAAGGCCATGGTCACCCTGATACCCAAACCACACAAAGACTCAACCAAGAAAGAGAATTACAGATTAATTTTCCTCATGAACATTGAATGCAAAAATAGTAAAATACTGGCAAACCAAATCCAAGAATGCATTAAAGATTATCCACCGTGATCAAGTAGGCTTCATCCCAGAGATGGAAGGATGATGGTTCAACATACAAAAAAAAAAAATCTATCAATATAATCACCATATAAACAAATTGAAAGAAGTACACTACATGATCATCTCATTAGATGCTGAAAAAGTCTTTGACAAAATTCAACACCCCTTCATGATAAAAGTCTTGGAGAGATCAGGCATATAAGGGACATCCCTAAACATAAAAGCAATGTACAACACATTAAAAGGAGAGAAACAAAGCAATTCCACTAAACCAAGAACAAGATAAAGCTGTCCACTGTCTCCATATCTATTCAATATAGTACTCAAAGTTTAGCTAGAGCAATAAGACAACAAAAGGAGATCAAGGGGATGCAAATTGGAAAGGAAGAACTCAAAGTATCACTATTTGCAGATGATATGATAGTATACATAGGTGGCCCCCAAAATTCTACCAGAGAACCCCTACAGCTGATAAACACCTTCAGTGATGTGGCTGGATATAAGATTAACTAAAAAAAATCAGTAGCCCTCCTATATACAAATGATAAATGGAATGAGAAAATAGTCAGGGAAAAAACTTTACAATAGGAGCAAATAATATAAAATCTCTTGGAGTAACTCTAACAAAACAAGTGAAAGACCTGTATGACAAGAACTTCAAGTCAATGAAGAAACAAATTGGAAAAGATATCAGAAGATGGAAAGCTCTCCTGTGCTCATGGATTGGTTACGATTAACACAGTAAAAAATGGCCATCTTATAAAAAGCAATCTATAGATTCAATGTAATCCCCATCAAAATTATAACACAGTTCTTTACAGACCTTGAAAGAACAACACTCAACTTCATATGGAAAAACAAAAATCTCAGGATAGCTAAAACAATCCCGTGTAATAAAGAACTTCTGGAGGTATCACTATCCCTGATTTCAAGCTCTATTACAGAGCTATAGTAATAATAATAATAAAAAACCAGCGTAGTATTGGCATAAAAGCAAACAAGTAGATCAAAGGAATTGAATGGGAGACCCTGACATAAATCCACACAAGTATGAACACCTGATTTGAAGCTGAAATTATACAATGGAAAAATGCATGTTCAACAAATGGTGCTGGTCTAACTGGATATTGACTTGTAGAAGAATGCAAGTAGATCCATATGTATCACCCTGCATAAAACTCAAGTCCAAATGGGTCAAACACCTCAACATATATCCAGTTATAGTGAACTTGATAGAAGAGAAAGTAGGAAAGAGTTTTCAATGCATTGGCACAGGAGATAACTTCCTGAATACAATACCAGTATCAAAGACACTGAGATTTTTTTTTATATTGGATGGTACCAAAGTCATTAGCAATTATAATCCTTTCCATCATGTTCTGTTTTTGCTAATTATTTCAACTACCATTCATTTATGTGGTGCTCTGGATCAAATCCCAGGCCTCACACATGATAGTTAAGACTTCTACTAGTGATCTGTATTCTCTAACCTCACTTTTCTTTTTTTCATGAGCATGGGGTTTTATTTATCAGACTCCAAACAACTTCTCAATGACTACACTCCTAAAACAATGACTCCTACTTCCTTGATAGACTAATAGATCCTCAGTAAGGATGGGCTTCATGTGTCCAGAATTCTTCCATCATTATTCACTTTTCATGCTGAACTGAAACTCTGAGAGTCATTAGAATTGACCAGGCTAAACCTTGTGCTAATTATATTGAACCATAAAGTTGTCTTTTCTTATGTCAAAATGGTGAAGGTTGAATTATACTGAACCATAAAATAGACATATTTTATGTGAATAATTGTGAGTTTTGATGTTTTCATATGGTTCAAATGTAATGGTCAATGGGATTTGTTCACTTAAAAAAATCTTGTTCTGTAAAGGAGTGATGTTTTGACTATCATTTTCCTTCTTTAATAGATTTTGCCAGGACTTTCCAGGGTTTAGAGTACAATTATTCAGTAGTAACAGAGCATTCTATGAATAAATCATGTACCCCATAACACACGCCACAGAGAAGAAACAGAGCAACAGATAAAATGAGTGATGGAACCAGTCAAGATGTTTGGTCCTGTTCGAAAGCCTTCATTACTGGAAGGTTTCATTTTCTCTTGCTGTCATGAAAACAAAACCATAAACATTGATGCATGTTCAAACACAGTGTGGTCTGGTTCATTAAAAAGTGCTTAGTAGCTGACAGTGTACACTCAGCTGCCTGTTTTCATGGATGATTCAGAGGCAGAGCATAAACACGAATCACAGAGGGGAAAACAACTGGAGGCAGTTATCTTCTGGAATACAAAATACGCTGCCATCCATGAACTGCTCTCTAGAATTTTTGAATGTATTACACAAGACTTAAACCGTTCTCTTCTAGCACAAATGTAATTCTATAAATAATGAGAATCCTCATTGATTGCATTAAGATCTGTCACCACAATGTAAAGGTATAATGTTTTTGGGAACTAAGTTGTCTTATGTTACACTGACCTGATTTTAGTTTTTAAATGGCATTTGTGTGTGTGTGTGTGTGTGTGTGTATGTGTGTGTGTGTGTGTGTGTGTGTGTGTGTTGTATTCATGGCAGGGCACATGCATGGGCTCAGACAACAGCTTGCAGGAATCAATTCTCTCTTTCTATCATGAGGGTTCTGGGATAAAATTCAGCTCATCGGGTCTACTGGTACCTGCCTTTACTCACTTAGCCATCTTGCCAATTCTTATCTGATTTTAAAAAGCACATATAAGGCGCTGAGGAAAAGATTCAGTGGTTAAGAGTATTTGATGCTCATGCAGAGGGCCACATTTTAGCTCCAAGTACCCAGAGTTATCTCATACCCTCCTCAGTTACTCATATGGTGCACATTAATACATGTACACACATATATACACATATGCACATACATACATCCATGCAGGAACTCATAAATACACATAAAATAAAAAAACTTTTTTAAAAAACTCATTTAAATATTGGTTTTAATTTCCAGAAGAGATAGATTGTAATGTGCTTTCTAAATTCGTTGGACTATGAAATTCTTTTCTCAAAATGTGTCTAAATCAATTTGGTTGAGCACATGTTTGATATTCACTGTAGCACACTGAAAAAGGTGCACTGAATAAATTCAGCACCATTACTATGTACTTTGAAAAGATGAATTTGTACTACCTTGAAGAGGATATCAAAGAATATTTAATAGCTTAATAGCATGCTTGACATAGACACAGTGGTCTAAAATTGCAGGGCAAGTTGAAAAACAAATGCAGACTGTCATTCTACAAAGTGATACTTATCATTGTATGACAATTTTAATTAGTTTTTTAAATTTATTGAAATCTTTTATTATGGATTTGAAATTATTTTAGACTCAAAAACCTATTCTGGTTTTTTTTTTTTTTTTGTATGAAGACTACTCAAAAGTGTTGATCAGAGATTTCCTCGTTCATCTTCTTTTCTTAGCCAACCATGGTGCTTCATTTGAAATATTTTTAATGACATTACATGACTACACTGAGCAATGATGTTTATGTACACGTTCTTTTATTCCTTCTGGGTGACAAGGTTCAAGTCATAGTTTGCTTTTTATTGCTGTTAAAGACTGTGACCAAAAAATAACTTAGGGAGGAAAGCGGTTATTACATCCCAATCACAGTCCATCAGTGAAGGAAGTCTGGGCAGGAACTCAAGGAGAGCAGGGACCTGGAGGCAGGAACTAAGGCAGAAGCCATGGAGAAATGATGCTTACTGGTTTGTTCTGACGGAGGCATGTTTTTGGTTGTGTCGTCCCCCGACTCTCTGTATATATCATACACACACAGAGTGAGAGAAAGAGAGAGAGAGAGAGAGAGAGAGAGAGAGAGAGAGAGAGAGAGAGAGGAGAGCCACATATATCTTAATTTCAAAAATAATATATTTAGATCCAGAAGTGGCAGTAAACAACACTTATAAATTCACATCCTTAAAAATAATTATAGCTAAAATTTTGCTGAGTGTTTTTCTGTGTCCTATATAACTTCATATAAAAATATATATTGCATGCTATTTTAATATCTGAGATCTTGCTTGCTGTACAAAGCCAATATTTATATGTTATATGTCTTTACCACATTCTATGACTGCTGTGAAAATCATTTGGTGATTGTTCTTGAAGGATATACTTAACTCAGGAATAAACATTAATAAAAAGAAGTGGATATGATTTCTTTCTGTTTCCTGACAGAGTTTATTTTTTTTCCCAATGAAAACAACAGATAATACAGAAAACCATTGTTCATCCTCCATAACTTCTTTACATTTAGGAAAAGAAAATTTTTCCTAGCCCTTAATGGTTAATTATTCTCTCAAAAATTCTCTTTCTTTGAAAACTTGGAATATCTTCAGACATCATAAAAGAGTCTTTCTGATCTGTAAAATAGATGATGAGAATAAGAAGTACCTTGAGCAGGTACTAGAAAAAGAACCACAGACAGCAAGCAGTAGTTCAATTTAAAACTTAATCCAGGAGCTCACACTTGGGTGCACAGTTGGGCAACAGGCCATAACAGAAAGACTACCCATGAGGCCAGCTTCTGTTGGTAGAATGATGTCATTCCACTGGCAGGGAGACCCATGACTCTCATAATCCCTTGGCTGTGGAGAGCTGCCTCCCCAGACTTTAATGCCTCCAATATTGTTTACCTGGTTCTAAGCAGTCTTCGTCCATCACCAATAAAACTGCCTTTGTACACATGTCCTACACAGGCTACAGCAGCAGAGAGGCAAGCTCCATTATCAGGAGAGATAGTTACTCTGTAGTCCCAGTTGTGTCGAGATAGCTTATCAGTCATTTAAAAATACTGCCGCCGAGAGAGGAATGGAACGGACTCCCGTATAATGAACTATCCTTTTCCAGGAGTCCTGAACAGTCACTGTCTTGCTGCTTTGTGATTTCCTATTTATTCTAAAGTTATTCACGTACGATTACAATTAGTGTAATTACCATGCAATCACAACAGTTACACCTGGAAGGTGTATGATATTAAACACATTATTCTTCCACTTGTATGTGTGTAGCTTGAGATATTAGTACATTGGCAATTTCACTAAGTACTAGAATTACAAATAGATTGTTCTTAAATGCTCAGAAATGTGTAAATACTTAGCTTATTTAAATGTTTCATTGAAGTTTAAAATTGATAAGCTGTAATTGTATTTTAATTTTCTTTTAATGGGCTATTTTGAATACCTTTGGAAAAAAATACCCTGAGGTATGATTTTAACATTTTATGGATTTGTATTGCTTTATATTTTGATGAAAATACTTTAACTTCATAGATTTTTCATTTACACTTAATTTTAAAAAGTTTTTATTCATTGTTACTAGTGGGTCACAATATCTAATATTTTAAATATAGATCAAATGGGTTTTATTAAAATAAAGGCAGGAGAATTTATTTAATGAAATAAATGATAACACAAATTCCTTGCTTATTTTAAATTTCATCCAATCATTGCTTGTTCACCTACAAGATACCCTCAGATTCAAATATAGATTAAAATTGAACAAGCCACATTTAAAAAAATTATCTTCATGAAAGTATGTTTAGTAAAATACAGAGATAGAAAATATTTATCAATGTTTGTAAAACTTTCAAATATTATACATATGGAGTACACAAAGATTCTTTTTCTCTCTTATAACAGAACCATTAAATATAAGAAGTGGACCTGGACGCCTTTAAAAAGCACTATGGCTGTTTTTTCAGATGGTGAAATGAAAGTTCTAACACACATGATTTTATACACACAAACACATATATAGATTTAAATGATGTTATTCTACTTGGGGTGGCAATGCTCCCCTCAAAAGCAATAGACATTCTAACAAAAACCTCAGTACCACGCATAAGACACTTCCTTTTGAGTTGTTGGTGAGAGCAATTGCTATTGATCTTGATTGCCTCCTAGAAGCTGTAAAAAAAGTCCACATTGCTGAGGACAGAACACATTTCAGACTTGGGATTCAGAGGATTAGGACTTAGGACTGCAGGATCTGACCTGAAAGCATCCTCCCTGATAATAAGTTTCCATAGTACCAGAAGATGATACTGAAGTCACCAAGGGAGAAAACCAATCAGTAGTCCTATGTATGTGTAATTTCTATGAATCACAACAATGATAAACATACATACCTGGAGAAATGTAATAGTTGTATTCATATTTTGGCAGTAGCCAACAGCTGTATAATTGGAATAAAGTCCACTTAACAGGAAAGAAGTTATTTCTGATACTGTAAACCTAACCAACTACCCTTTGTTAGGGAGGTCATGGATCTTAAAGGAGAATATACTACTGCCTCTTTCTCAAATTCTGGATACTTACTCTAATATCCACAGATAAGTGTAGCTCTCACCACTTATTAGATAAGATTCTTGTTACAACAGATAGAGACTATTACAAAATACACAACTGGCCAAAATACAGAGAACACTGATGTGGGGCAGCAACCCCTATTAATACATCTATAATGCAACCCCTGGACTTAATGCTCAAGGAATATCAAGACAAGGGGTGAAAAGATTATAAGAGCCAATGTTCCAGGAAGTCTCCTTTGAGATCATATCTTCTAGATTTGTTTGTTTGTTTGTTCAAGAGATTGATACCTTTTTTGTATTTATTTATTTTGTTTGTTTTTACATCCCAACCACAGTTTCCCCTCCCTCCTCTCCTCCCAGTACCCCTCCTATCCACTTCCACTCATCAGTTTCTCTTCAGAAAAGATCTCCCATAGATATCAGGAAGCCATGGGATATCAAGTGGCAGTGAAATCAATTGCCTCCTCTCCTACTAGGGCTGGACAAGACAACCTGGTAGGAGGAGAGGGTCTCAAAGAAGGCAACAGAATCAGAGACAGTGCCTGATCCACAGTTAGGAGTCCCACAAGAAGACCAAGCTACAAAACTGTAGGCCCTCTCCATATATGTCTTCTAAATTTAACAGGGATGTTACACCCGTGAAATGGTAAAAATATGGCAACTTAAACAAGACCTAAACAATGACAATGAGAGTTGACATGCCACCGTGGATGGGGGAAATCTCACAGTTCCAGAACCTAAGTAAAGAGCTATAGGGAATTAATCAATCACTTCTAAGAGAGGGATAATTAGTCTTTCCCAGGGATGAACTCTTAACTGGTTATTTAAAAGTAGAAAGCCTTAAAACACGTACATACAAGCACACTAAGTGGACTTACATATGTACATGCAAGACTAAATAGACTTAGTGGCTGTGATTATATATTTTTTCTCTCATATATGTAACAATAATAATTAAACAATGAATTTGGGAGGGAGTGGAAGTGTAGGATAGTTGAGGGATTGGATGATGAGGGCATATGATGCAAATACATTTTAAAAAATTCTTAGACATGTTTCCCTTTGGTATGTATAAGATCCGGTTGCCCTTTACTCATTTTAAAGTATAACATTTTCTATTTCTTGGATATTGAAACTGTTGTGATGTTCCCCAAAAGTATCTGTTCATTTCTCTAATCATAAGCCTTTAGAAATGTTCTTTGTCTTGAGTGAGGAGGGTCATATGGAAGGGTTTGGAGGGAGGAAGGAAAAGAGGAGAATGATATAATTATATTATTATCCAAAAAATAAAATAAATAATGTTCTTTTCTCATTCTGAATTGTGAATAAATTTTAACCTGATGTCTTCTAGATTGACAGCAACTTAAACAGTATTTTTTTAATCATGTTTTATGCTTGGGGGTTCTTCATTAGAACTTCTTTTGGTTCTTTGTTGGGAACGTCTTCTCCTTGGTTCCTTTGTACGTTCAGTTTGGGATCTCCGTATTTGACCGCTGTATTCTTTCTACTAGACCATCACATTCCACATTAAAGTGGAAGTCACAATCCGGATTTCGTGTGCTCCATTGTCACTTTTCACCGTGCGTGTGTGTGTGTGTGTGTGTGTGTGTGTGTGTGTGTGTGTGTAGTGATATATTCATGTAACTACTGTGTGTGTGTGTGTGTG
>CABHPR010155077.1:0-16973 GCA_902168415.1 Peromyscus melanophrys
TTAGAGGGTACAGAGGAATCTCTGATAAGGTACTTTCCTCTGTCTGGGGATGGACCTGGCCAGATCCTGCCAATGACGATAATTACAGGGAGGCTTGAACTGGGGTTCTGGCTGAGCATAGCTGTCAGCACACAAGGTTATCTAAATATTCCTTTAGTAGAGGGGAAATGGTGTCCAATAAATGATGGAAAAGCTACAATAGCACACAAGAAACTCATAGCAGGAAACGGCTGATAATCAAAAGCCAAATATCACCAAGACTCCTTGAACCTTAGCTCTACCTCTGGAAGGCCCTTGGCTACCTCCAGGTATTAGCTTTGTCATAATCAGCTGAAATCCTACTTTGTATAGTTTTGCGGCTTGCAGTAACAGATCAGAGGCATTTTTGTTTCATGGATATCTTAGGTATAGTAATTAAAACTTAAAATGTAACTTTGACTCTCACAGAAGGAGACCTCCACTGTGAACAAAGTTAACAGTTGTGTCTGAGATTCCCAGGAAATGTCCAGGGGAGGAATGGGGGCCAATTGCTACATTAGCATAAAATACACTATATGAGAGGAATGTTATGTCTACATTGGTAATCTTCATATCAAATACTCTTAATTGTGCATGAATTCTTGCTTCTCAGCTTCTGAGAGGCTTGATCCAGACTCTATTAACTGAACTCTTGTCTTTGATGGCCTCAGGCTCCGGATCTGAATTGTGGGCATTTCATCCTCATGATCAGGTGTGTCTAGTAAATCTCTAACTTTCTTGTTCTTGGTGTAATTAGGAGGGCACAATGGGATTCTGATTCCATGGTGGCAGGGACTTTTTTTTCCAAAGAATTATTTTATTTAGAGAGGCTACCATTGTACACATTTTTATCCATTACCAAAGCCCACACAAAATTCCCCAAGGGGAAAGGCATTAATATTGGGAGTCATTAAAAATGGAAGTTTAAAGGTGCTGGAGAAGTGTGGTCCGCAATGTCGAAATGCTGGAACTTTGGCAAGTAGCAATGGTTGCCATGCGGTCCACACCGATTATACTTTACATGGATTACGTTGGTGGCTAGAAGTAGAAATCAAGATCCATCAGCATGGCCTTAAGGATTTCTGGCAGTGTCTTGGCAAACCTCGCCTCCAGTGATAACCCATGCCAGTTTCATGACTCTGATAAGCATGGTGAGCATGGAGCTGGAGCCACAGCATCCATCCCTACATCTGTAACCCCAGGCCAATCAAGAGAAAGATGTAAGACAGACACTAAATGAGGGACATTGTACATTGACTGGGGTATCCCAAAGCTGTGCAACTTCTAAGAATATAGAAACTCTGAAAAAACTATCGCAGCCCATAGTTTGGATCTCTGGCACTCACAGGAAAATGCCAAGCATGGTTGTGTGAGTCTGTGGAGGAGGGGAAGGCTGAGACGCAGGACCCCTGGAGCCTGCTGGTCAAATAGTCTGGCCATTTGATGAGACCAGGTTCAATGCAAGACTCTGCATCAAAGGACAAGATGGAGAGTGACTAAGGAAGACACAGGACATCTGGCCTCTACATATACAGAAACACATGTGTGCACATATAACACACACACACGCACACACACACACACACACAAAGTAAATATGAAAAATTACGGCTTTAGTTCATAATATTGTGTCAATATTGATTCATTAATTGTAGAAAACTTGGCATGGTAATGCAAGCTGTTAACATTAAGAAAAACCAGATGTGGAGCTGTTTGATTGTTTTTACAGCTCTGCAAACCAAAAAAAAAAAAAAACTGTCCTAAAGGGTTTGGGTAAAAGTATAAAAATCCTAGATGTAAAAGAGGAGCCTTAATCATATACAGACAATTCAGCATGGGACACCCAGGTCTCGGATTTCTGAATCTACAGGTAACAGGTGAAAACCCCATGGCTCTCCCCTGGCTCCCTCAGGTGACAGGTAGTGCAGCTCAGGAAGGACAGAGCTAGTCAGAACCGAAGCAAGGGGTGAGGAACCCAAGCAGAGAGGATATAAGTAGGTCATGTTAAATCTTTCACTGCTTGGTTTGGCTGATTGTAAACGATGCCGAGTTCCAAGTTAGGAAGTGCAGGTACCTCAGCCCCGCTGAAGCATACAGGGACCAGACCCTGCAAAAAGCACTGCTTCTCAACTCAAATAATTCAGGCCAATGTGGATTTTGGTGGCCTGAATTATCTGTATCATTGCCCTAATTCTTCACTTTGACTGTGAAGAACTAGCTTTTGAGGGAAGTAGGCCATTCATTCCCTGAGATACTAGCTCCCTTCCTGAGGGATGAAAACTTCCTTAACACTTTGGAAACCTTTTTACGGGTGGATTGGGTTACTAGCTAGAAAAGGCATCTTCACCCAGTACTCTTGGGGGAGGGGAGGTAGCTGCAAGGCATGTAGCTCACTGTTACGTTCAGGAGAGACCCCCCCCCCCCAACTGTCTCTTTAACAGACAACTGGGAGAGCTGACCACAATAGCAGCTCCAGGGACTCTGGTTACAGGTGTCCTGGCTCCAGCTGTGTTTAGTCACAGGGGAGGAAGAGACATCCTGTCTTCCTGATTTCATTTAGATAGCTAGCTATTTTCTGCTGGGCTTGTGCATTTGTCTGAAAGCAAATGACATGTTTTGTTCCTTGCTTCCCCCAGGGAGGGGGGCGGGGCTCGGTGGATTGTTGCCTGGGCTCTTTTTGTTGAGTAGTGAAAGCTAAGAAGTAAATGTCACCTGTAAGTTACCTATCCACTTCTCTTCTGTGTGTGAACTCTTTGTTGAAGAGCTATTTACTACTTTTAGACAGGCGAAAAGTGGTACCCAACCTGCCTCTGGCTTAGTAAGATTATCACATAATTTTGGTTAGGGAGAAACAAAATCTCACTAAGGTAATCAGCTCTTCTGCCACTTCTGGCAGGTTCGATTTTGCAGCAGGTGCTGCGAAGTTAAGGCCTAAGAAGCTTCCTTGGCAGTAGAATTTTTAGCCAACACAGAGGACTTCTCTTCTACTGTAGCCACTTGGGTGTTGCAAACGGCAACTTAGGAAAACCCTTAGCATGACATCTATGAATATTAAATGCATCACTAAATACCCAATGCTGATCTACATCAAACAAAACATAAGCATCGGGTCTGAGTAGAGTGTGTTAGTAGCCAAGGCTTGGCTTAAAGTTTTCCATCAGTCACTGAAACAAATGCAAATCCAGATATACTCATAGCTAAGACTGAGGTACAGATTTAGAGAAATCAAAATCACCTCCGAACAAAACCAAAGTGGCATTCCACTCTGCTGAAGCCTCGAGCCAGGGAGTTAAGATTCGGGAGTCTTGGACATCAAATAAGTTTCTAGGTGACGTAGCTGCTGCTATGACCTATCCTCTGAACGGCAGTGTCTTAGGCCCTGCCTCTGAAAAAGCCATAATTCTGTTTATAAAAGTGTTACTCATACTCCAAGTTTTGTGACTTTATTTTGACCAATGAGTAACTAGAGTTGAAGAGAAAAATGAGTTCATTTTATGTGATAACTGTACCAGTTGCTTCAACAACTTCAAGTAGTCCAGGCCCCAGTCTGCAGGCTACATTCCCTGGAGCATGGGAACTCGAACCCGGGTGAGTTGTGAGCTAGTCCCTTCTGCAAGTGCACTTGGGAAGTGCTGTTCAAGATGAAATGGCTGTTAATGGGTCTGAGGAGTTTACTAAGTTCTGTTTGACCACTAATGCATTTGGTCTGGGAAGGTTTACATTCAGGCATTCCCCATGAATTGCTATTTTCTCATGGAATCATATGAGAAAGACAGAAAACCATGTCACTTTCTCTAATTAGCATAGACTTTTATTTTAGCACAGTCTATCCTATAACATTATTGGATCTCTTCAGGTATGATACATCATAAACTGGTTAAGATTATGTTTCAGGGAGGTGGCATAATTGGAAAAAATGCTTGCCATGTGAGCCTAAGGACCCAGGTGTGGCTCTTCAGCTCCCACCTCTTCAGCCTTTTAAGCGACTTTGACGTCTGTCATTTACATTTAAGTGTCTTTAACATTGTTCTTCTGCTTAAATTTCCTGGTCAGCCTTTTCCACTAGATCACTGGTTACGTTAACCACAGCAAAGTTCTCTTCTTCTGACATCTGTGTTGCTGCCGAGTCTGTTTCTAATGTGTGCTTTAGCTCTTATGGTTTATTTTCAACTACTTAACATTGTGTTTTTCTTTTCTTTAAGTTTTGAATAAATGCCAAATATCATACAGCGAATACATACAGAGAAGGAAGTAAATAGGAGTTATGCCCAGAAATGAGTATGTTTCTTCTTCCAGTGTGAAGGGTTGAGTCAATCTTGGTGCTTGGACTAAGCTTGGGTTCTGTTGTTTCTATGGTTACCACCTCTGACTCACAGGCTTCACATTCTCAGAGTGGGTTGCTGTTGTCGTCCACTGCACCCTGTGGCTCTCCACCGGACAGAAGGTTTTTCTCTCTTCCTGCCTCACTGTCAGGTTCCAGCAGGCTCTGCATGTCTGTCCCTCACCCCTCGCCCTCTCTACCAGCAGAATTTCTCTTGCTTTTTACTTGGTACCAATTTGTGGGGGTGGATGTAAGATTCTTCTGTTCCAGCTTTAGCGGTAGTCAAGTTCTCCGTGCTTAGAATCTGAAGGAAACTCTTTTTTCATGTTCCTGCCTCTCTACTGAACTCTGCCTGGTATCTCTGGCAGTCAGGGAGAAGTTAGGGACCCTCTCCTTGGAGTCCTCAGCCCTGCCCTAGAGAGCAGACCTATGTTTGGATGCAGGATACTGGTCACGAATGTACTTCCTCTTCCTCTAGGAGTACACAAACCTAATTTCTGTATTTCCCACAGACAATTTTTTCCCTTGAATCCTGACAATGGGGAAGGTGTCTTGTGCTGTCTGTTCCCCAGGGGAGAAGAAGTGGGAAGGAAGTGGGTTGTATTTCACACCGGTCCCTACCTACCTACCCCAGGAGTTCATTACCCGGCCACCAAAAGGCTTCTTCTGCTCTTCTTTTTCTAGATTTTTCCTTGTGAGCACGCAATAGGGTTGTGGAGAAGAATGTGAGCTCCCCGTGTGTCTGGGGCCCCAGTTCTGAAATGATGTGCCGGTTTGTATTCCCATTTGTTAAAGCTCCAGATTTATCCATTTGTGGTGGCTGTCTCTTCCCCCGAGCTCTGTCACAGATGAGCGGGCTCGTGTGTCTCATTCTCTTTGTGGACTTTGGCTTTGAAATTCAATTTCCTTGGTTACTTTGTAACCCTGACTATTTCATGGTCTGGAGAAAATTTGTGATTTTGCAGATGACCCAGATCTGTCTCGATCCTTAAATAGGAACCATGTTCTCTCAATGCTTTCCACACCTTAAGAATTTTTCCCAGCAGGGTTATTATGTATGAGTAAAATTTGATGACTGTGGCTCATTTCAGAAAACATGTTTTAATTCAGAATAACTATACCATCCTTGGCTTCTTTTCTAAATTCAATTTGAAAGAGTTTCATATTCTTTTCTTTCATCTGAAACCATGAAAAGATTACTGTCTATTAAAAAAAAACTCACATGGATACGGTTGCATATGTATGCAGTTAAGACATAATTCACTTGCTTACAGTAGAGAGAAATGAATTCACACATTTTTAGAAAATCAAATGTCCAATTGCTTGACAAATTTGAGAGTTGTGAATGAGTTCAACAGATAGCTATCACTGGGGAGAGAGGAAAAGTTCACAATGGCGTTTTAATAGCTTACCTTACTTTCCAAGTCCTCAGTATTTGAAATGTTTTATCTATGAGTTTATTAACCTCATCATTGTGGTAGACGGGACAGTGCCATCTCCCAAAGAAATATAAATCCTAACGCATGAAGCCTGCTCTATGTGACAAAAACAACTTTGTAGTTAGTATTAAATTAAAGACACTCAAATATGGACATCACCTGGGAAGGTCCAACATAATCACAAGAATCCCTGAGAAAGGGAGGTAGGAGGATCAGGAGGGAAGAGAGAGGAGAAGCTGGAAGGAGAGACTTTGATTAGAGGGATTAGAAAAGTCTGTAGTGCTAGCTTTGAAGACAGTATGAGACAAGGAGTAGGCAGCCAGCTTCAGAAGGCAGAAAAGAGGGAAACTGAGTCTGTCTCTGCACTGCTGGGAAGATCTCATTGTTGCCTCCACCTTGATTTTAGGGCTTCTGGGTCCATCATCAAGTTTATATCATTGAAGCCACTGATTTTTTTGCTCTTTTTTTATAATAGCAATATGAAATTCATATAAACCCCGAGGAGGAGCTAAAACCCAGTGTGCCTGCATAGCATAAGAAAGGAGGTTTGCCATTGAATGCAGCCACTGAAGAAGATTTTCATTCATGTGGGCTTTAGCTGGTGGTCCTGACACTGGTTCTTTTTGATTCAAGTGTATTTTGTGCTTTTTTTTTTTTTAAATCATCACAGTATACATTTTAATAGGAGAAACAGTCGTGATTCTGGTCCCCATGCTAGGCAAATAGGTATAGCACCCTTTATTCCAGAGGTATGTTATATTGCCTTGTTTTTATCATAAATAATAAGATAGCATCCAATCCTTATGTGAGGAATGTATTTCCCGTTTTTATGGCTTAGTGTTTAGTATCTTTCTTATAGACTTCATGGCAAAGATCTGAGTGTCTCCCTCAAAGCTAAGCCCTTTCTTAGTCATTATAATATTTATATCTAATCATTTTCCATTTACTTTGAGCCACACATGTTAGGGAACGGAAGCTCCGAAAGCCAGCAGCCCAAATCCATGCAGCTAGTCAGTGAACAGTTACTCTGAACTCAAGGACACACACCTCCAAGTCTTTGTCCCTTGCGCGATTGAACACTGCTCCTCACTAACGACAAAGGATGGCATTGGGCAAAATAAGTAAAATGGAAGACTTTTATTTCTGGCACAATTTATACTTCTACTTCTCTGCAAAGAACAAACAAACACAATGTGTCTAGTCAGATAAATGACTCTAATAATAAGCTTTCAGCCCCAGAGTCAGGAACTGAGTCAGGCCAGGTAATTAGTGACATTCAGACATTCTGGTATATCGCCAGTGTCCTGCTACATAGGTATCTGCCTCTTTGCCCATGGCAAAAAGCACCCCCTGAGTACTAAATAGTAGGTCCTAGTTATTGGACTTTTGAATACCTACAGAGAAAGGGCTCTCTCTAGCTTCCCAAGACAGAAGTTTCTCAAATTCATACTGCCTTTTCTCAGTCAGAATCCACAGGTTCCCCATTTGGGAATCAATGTGGATTTTCAAATGGTACAGAAGGTTATGTTACCAATGCAACTGAGAGCCCAAGAAAGTTGCTAGGGGGTTTTCTTTCCCTGTATGCTTGTAGAAGCTGCTCATAAAGCAGTGGGGAATGGCAGAGATGAAGATTTGTTTTGTATTCTGCAGTCATTTGTTATATGGAATAAGAAGTTCAGACAGATTCATGGACAGTAAATCATACAGCTTTCAAGAGAATCCTCAGTGGAAGTTAAAACTTCACATTATTTCAAACATCAAGGAAATGGTTCACCGAACTCAGGATGTTATTCATTGGTGATAGACTCTACACAGAGGTCATGTGTAAACTTAGGACAGCTGACCATTCATTAATTCAACAAACCTTTATTGAACTTCTGTGTGCAAAGCACTATGCTAGACACTGTGGGTAGGCAACTGTCTGGACAAAATAAAATGCTTCAGGGTCCCCAAGCCTAGTGGGCTCTAAGAGTAGAGATCAGGCAATAAGTGCAACCAGAAGAGGCATTTAATACTATTCACGGAGGGAGGGAAAAACTGTCTTTACAATGGAGATTGAAATGAGCTGAGTGTTGAAGCATGAGTATGAGTTCGTTAGAGCAGGAGACAGTTTCAGGCCGACACAGGATTTTATGGAAAGACATGAAGGTGGAAGACAACACAGAAGGTTCATGTAACAGGTCGTAGTGTGACAGGGTATAATGTGTGACAGGAAAATGCTAGCAAAATAAGAGCTTGTATGTGATTGAAGTAAATGCTATCTATCCTGTGAAGAAGTAGGGGTATTTTCCTGTTCACAGTGGGGTCACTGGATGTTTTAAATAAACCGAAATGCTATGAATGAGGCTGGAGAGGTGGCTTAGTTAAGAGTACTTGCCACTCTTCTGGAGGGTGAGAGTTTGGTTTATATCACCCACGTCATGTGGCTCACACTACCTGTAGTGCCAGCTTTAGGGGATCTGATGCCCTCTTCTGGCCTTGTGAGAACCTGTGCTCATGTCTCTCTCTCTCTCTCTCTCTCTCTCTCTCTCTCTCTCTCTCTCTCTCTCTCTCTCTCTCTCTCACACACACACACACACACACACACACACACACAAATAAATGGCTGTGAAAGATGCTACACTGCCTATAGTATCAGATTGCCTGTCACAGGGGTAGGGACCTAGTCTCATCATATTTATCTGCCCCCGTACTACCCATAGCACTTAGAATATATTTAGTGGTTAATACAATTTTTGGATTTCTATAGGTTATTTTAATGATTTATCGTTAACCCAATTCTGTTATTTTTCTCATCCCTAAAATATATTGTATTCGTGAGCAGATCCCATATTGGAAACGGGGGACTAGAACAGCTTGGTTCTTTGATATTCATCAGCAATAGTTACTACTGTGTGCATTTAAATCTATCAACCTAGATTCCTATATGCTACATCCACAACAAGTATTAGTGTCAAGGTTGACCCATTGTCTTTTACTGAACATTATTGTTGGTTGTCTATACAGTTAATGTTAGTGTCGTTCTCTAAAATGGCCCCAAAACACCCAAGCACCTCCTCGGGCCTTGGGAGAGAGGGTGGCCCATTGGTTATATTACTATCCTTTCCAAGCTTCAGTGTCAGCAAGTGAAAGCAACTTGGCCCCATTCCAGCCTGTCCATCAGAGATTAAAATTGAACTTTAACCACGATGCACACAAGCGTATACACAATATGGAATTATATTTATGTAGAACTCAGGAGGTGGGATTGAGCTTCTGATAAGCTGAGGCAGACATTAAGTAGTTTAAACAAACACACAAATGGTTTGGTAGGTTGTAGGAGGTAGGTTATCTATTGCCCCAGGATGGAGCACTCTGAATAAAGGTCTCCCAACATCCCTTCTTCTTTTTTTTTTTTTTTTTATTTTTTGGTTTTTCGAGACAGGGTTTCTCTGTGTAGCTTTGCGCCTTTCCTGGAACTCGCTTGGGAGACCAGGCTGGCCTCGAACTCACAAAGATCCGCCTGGCTCTGCCTCCCGAGTGCTGGGATTAAAGGCGTGCGCCACCACCGCCCGGCATCCCTTCTTCTTTTACAGTAGAATTTCTAAGCTGGACACACATACAGCTGCCCAGATAAAGACAGCAGGTCACAGTGAAGTAGCATAAGGCCGGAAAGACCAGTTATTAGATACTGATGTAGTGAGTGATTTACTTACAGCACTGCTTGTACTTCCTGTTTGCTAAGGATGACTTCAACTGCTACCTGGAACAGAATGACCTGGAGGAATAAAGAGCTGAAGCAATGGGCCGTTGCCCTTAACAACCTGCTGACTGTCACTCACACTTCTGTAAAACCTCATTTGCTTGCCTGCCCCACCTTGTGGTTTTAGAGAAGACAAACTGGACCTGGTACCAAAGCCTTTCGGGAGCTGTCCTGGCTTCGGTCCATGGGTGACATCTCTTCTCTTCCGCTCTGATTGGTGTCAGAGTGCTTATTCCAGAAAGATCTGCAACAGTAGCCTCTCTGGCAGCTCAGTGTGACCAAACAACCATTCACTAGTCAACAGAATGTGACTGCAGGTGCCTTTTCAAAAGAAAATGGAATGTGCTCTTTTTTCCTTTCTTTGTCTTTCAGCCAAAAACAAAGCCTTAGTCATTAGCTACCTCAATTATACAGATTGGCAACACATGCTACACTAGGGGTAAGGATACACTAGAAAAACCTGGGTCCTAACACCGTGAAACTGATGTATTAACCCTGGAAGAAGTCATTGTTGTTTTGGATTTTTGTTACAACTTTATTCTGGTGCAACCGAGAGGCAGCAGGAAAATGATCCAGTCAAGTGTCTCCGGGTTGCAAACAACAGAAACTCAATCCAGAATGGTCAAACCAATAAGGAAGCTTGTGGCTCTTGAAACCAGGAGGTCTGGAGTGGGCAGGCTTCAGGGGTGAACTAATGCATGGCACAGGCGCCTTTAGAACTCTGTGATTCTTGTCACAGTTCTTCTATTTGCCTCATCAACAAATAAAAGAACAGAAAGAATAATTCTTTTATTTGCCGAGTCAGCAAGACGCTGCCAGTAGCTCCTGAAACTACATGAATTTTTTTTAGCATCAGTGGAGACAAAAAAAAAAAAAACCTTGTTCATTAACTATTGAGTAAAGAAATTGAGTTACACTTTGATTGAGACAATTTTAGATCAGGCTAACTCCCATCTGAATTAATTATCAATACCCAAATCACACAATGTACCTACTGCCTTGCCATTGTGAAGGAATGGTGCCACCCTGAGTAGCTTAAGCTAATCAATATCTGTGGGACTGGTGGGAGTAATTAGGCTAGCTTAAGGTTCCTGGCTGCTGCTCAGTGGGAAAGAAATGCCAGGAAGCACCAAGACAGTGTCCTCTACTAAAGACGAGCAGCCCTGAGAACACAGGGGCTTCCCAGGCTCAGGGGTGTGGCACGTGTTTTGTACTTTGGCCACCGTGTGCACAGCACACTTGAGAAGGTCTATTACGGAGGTGATACCTGGAAAGTCATGATTAGGACTTTGCGCGTACCCTCTGGGAATTTGGGCTGAGAAAGCAGGGCGCTATGAAGTGGAATTACTGGCTGGAGTAAAAACAGCGAGAGTAAGTTAGCATCATGATCTCCGAAGTATCCAGACAAACCCGTGTCTGGGTAACCTTTTCTTCTCATAACTCCGTGTGTGTCCTAAGCCAGTAATAGAATTCCAGTGAGTGCTCTGATAAAAAAAGCTTTGAGCACAAGGGCTGAAAAACATATCGTTCAAACCGTCTGCTTCCCTGAAACACCTGCAGCGGCTGGCCATTTCTAGTAGGTTTCTGTACTGTGTCCTTTGTCGCCTTTATTGCTGTTGCTTAGATTTTTGCCTTGGGTTGAACCCGAACATCAGAAAAAATGCTTTGCATTGAATCTAGCCCCACCTTTCACTGCAAGGACCGATGAAACACTGGTGGAAACTGTATTTACTAACACTGTGCCTGACACAGAACAGGAAGATAATGCCGTGTAAGCAGCATTATGAACCCCGAGTGTGAAGAAGAAGTGAACGCTAAGCTTCAGACACTTGCACTCTGGGTCCATCAGGAAAGGCTGCTGTGTTACCCCCATGGTCTTTGCTCAGGATTCCTGCAGGGTCTCTTCCTTCTAGTGTGCCAGTTTCTGTCATCTGTTCCTTGCACTGTGATGGTTTGACCCCAAGGCTAGGGTAGATCAATTGCTTAAAGCGGCAATTTCACAGCCTTAAAAAAAAATTAGGCTATGTCTGTTACATAATTTCAGGGACGTTTTCATCATTTTATTACTTTGCTGTTGACACAACCTTCATCAACCCAGCAACATACAGAATGAAAAATAACCTGTGTTCATTCTAGGTACTGCAGAAGCAAATCCCCTTTTAATTGCTTTTTCCAGTGACAGAAAAATATTTTTTGGAACTCCCAGGAAGTCTAGAAAGGAAGCATTTCCTGCTTCCTACTGGTATTTCCTGGGAAGCATCTGAAGAAGCATTCTGCCTCTGAAATGTGCTCTTGAGGGTTTGAGGATATGACAGTTGCCGTTAGTTGTGATTGTGTTAAAAATATATTGACAGCTGAGCATGGTGGCATACACCATATCCCCAGCACTTAGGAAGCAGAGGCAGGAGAATCTCTGTGTTCAAGGCCAGCCTGGTCTATAGAGTGAGTTCCAGGACAGCCAAGCCTGGTACACAGAGAAACCCTATCTTGGAAAATATGTGTGTGTGTGTGTGTGTGTGTGTGTGTGTGTGTGTGTGTGTGTGTTGACTACACCTTGGCCTTTCTGATGGAACTGGATTGATAGGAAATATAAAGGAAGCCTAACATGGAGGATTTTGAAACCATTTTCAGGACTGAGCTGGATGGAGACAGGAGATAGAACAAAGGTGAAAGTCTGGTGGAAGGGGTCCATAGGTGGTCCATATGTTAGACCACAGTATGATGTTAGTGAGGCCGACACACATCTTTTTTTTTTTTTTTTGGTTTTTTGAGACAGGGTTTCTCTGTGTAGCTTTGCGCCTTTCCTGGAACTGCTTTGGAGACCAGGCTGGCCTCGAACTCACAGAGATCCGCCTGGCTCTGCCTCCCGAGTGCTGGGATTAAAGGCGTGCGCCACCAACACCTGGCCGACACACATCTTATTGTACCAGATTACATTTGGCCTCCTGGTGAGGAAGAGAGTGCGGCAGACCCTAGTAGACAGGAAGGCAAAAGTAGAAAAAAACAACACTTTGGACCTTCTTAGTGATGCTTCCTTGGCTTTGCCCAGAATTGGCATAATGAGGCTAAAGCCCTCTGGCCCAGGGTGACTTAGATGATGTATACCCCAATGCACAATCTTCACTTTTCAGGAACCCACACAGGAATGTGGGGGACAGTTCCAATGGCTGTGACTGACCACACTGTGAGCCCAGCTGTCCCAGGATAGATCCTGAAAGTCTCAACCCTCAGACTGAAAATAAAAGATGAAGAAGTGTCAGGCACAGTGGTGCACGCCTGTAATCCTGACATCAAAGGCTGAGGCAAGAAGAGCCCTGCGAATTGGAAGCCAGACAATGCCACATAGTGCCAGATTAACCATGCTTCAAATAAACCAACACCAGAGAAAACAAAATGACAAAGGATGAGAAGAACTAAGGACAACCCCTCAGTCTTGGAAGATATGTTCAGGCAGAAGAAAACACATGACAGCCAGGCGGGTTTTGCTGGGGGATGTCTTTCTGTATGCTGTGAATATATATTGTTACCATTGATTAATAAATAAGCTGCTTTAGCCTATGGCAAGACAGCTTAGAGGCAGGCAGGAAAGGAGAAAGAGAAAGGCGAAATCTGGAGAGACGCCAGCCTGCCATCCAAGAAACAACATCCCAACAGACTAGTAAGCCACAGAACACGTGGCAAAACATAGATTAATAGAAATGGGTTAATTTAAGATATGAGAGCTAGCAAGCAAGAGGCCTGCCATAGACCATACAGTTTATAAGTAATAATAGCCTCTGTGTGTTTACTCGGGTCCGAGCAGCTGCAGAACCACAGGCTGGGTGGGACCAGAGGAACCTTTCAACTACATGGTTTCGTTTTGTTTTATTTTTAGAAATGTAATCAAAAGAGAGGCAGGAGGATGCCAAGGAGAGCGGAAGACTGAATACTTGGAAGGCAGAGAATTAGTTTCTTTCACACACAGATCACCTACAAAGCAGAAAATCAAGCCCACCACAGTATGTTCCAAGGCATCAATTAAAGCTAAAAGATTAGTCATGACATACAAGTATACTACCTTGATGGTTGCTTTTAGCTATACATAGCTTTAAAAGAACATGGAAAATGGGAAGCGTACACAAAGCTATGTAATAGGAAGAAAATAAGAAATGTGAGGACTCGGGGTCTCTGATTAAGCTCTAAAGGTAAAGAATGAGACCCTCCAGCATTATTTACATACAAGAGCAATTATCTGTACATGAGGGAAAAAATCCAGCTCATCACATCAGAACTATCCGAGTCATCACTTAAAGCCAGAGACAAATAAGACAGAGTAGAGAAAAAAACTATTTTAAAAGACTCAAAAAAAAAAAAAAAAGAAAAAAGAAAAAAAGAAAAAGCCAAAAAGAACATAAACCTTTACTGGTCTCACTGTTGGACTGGAGGGAGTGGCTTAAAACTCCAGAGAACTGGCTGTTCTTCTGGAGGACCTACATTTGATTCCCAGTACTCACATGTTGATTCACAGCCACCTGTAACCACACTTCCAGGGGGTCTGATGGCCTCTCCTAGCCTCCATGGACATCAGGCAAGTAAGTTGTGCACAGAAAGACACGCAGGCAAAGAACCCATAAATATAAAACAGCAACCACAAAAAGTACTATTGATGCCTTACCACATTTTCCATGACCGTTTTCTTAGGTATGTGTTTTGGTTTAGTTCTGAGGTGTCTCACTTGTGTTTTTGTGTTTTGAGTGCTCCCTAGCTTGTGGTATCGTTTTGTCAGACTGGAGAGCATTTAGGAGGTAGACCCTGGCTGGTAGAAACAGAGCACTAAGTTTGGGCCTTTGAGGGCTGTAGCCTGGTCTTAGTTCCTGTCCCTTGGTCCATCACAATGTGAACAGCCACTACTTCACATTTCTGTCAGCCTCGACTGACCCACTCCTCCCTGTCTTCCCCATTATGATCAACAGCAGTCTGTCAGAACCAAATTAATAAAAAATGAATGTTTCCTGGTATAAGTTATTTCTGTTGAGTTGTGATGAAAAAGTAACCGACATAGAAAATGGGTGTCAGAATAACAGGGCCATTCCTGTGATAATCATGACTTGGTTCTCAAGCATTTGAACTGGTTTACAGGAGGAATGTGTAAGAGTTTGGAGATGCAAGCTAGAATGTTATAATCTTTGTGGAGTAGATGAATCTTGCAGGACTTTGGAAGACTAGTAGGTGGTAGAAATATGGACAGTAAAGATCATACATATACATATACATACAATATATATATATATGTATATATATAACGAGGTCTCAAGAACAAGAGTGTAGTCAGAAGTTTTCCTGTGTCTCACCCGGCTGGAGGTCAGGACAAATCTCTCCCACTCGTGTCCCAAAGTTGCTTAGTCCCAAGTAAACACACAGAGGCTTATATTATTTACAAACTGGATGGCCTATGACTCAAGCTTCTCAATATCTAGCTGTCATAACTTAACCCATTTCTATTTATCTATAAGTTGCCATGTGGCTTCATGTCTTAGAGGTACTTTCACATCTTGCTTCTCCTGGCGGTGGCTCACAGAGTCTCCTTCACCTCCCTTTCCTCTTCCTCTCTCTCCAGTTGGAATGTATGGCCTAACCTTATTCTGCCTCACCATTGGCTTTATTTATCAACTAATCAGAGCAACACATATTCATAGCACACAGAAAGACATTCTACAGCACAAGGGGGTCTATTGAGAGAGAACCAGGGCTATCCACATTATATTTTGGCAATGAGTTTGTCTACATTCTGCTCATGTTCTGGAAATCTCAGTGAGACTGAATTCAAAGTAATGGACCGATTTATCCGGTACAGGAAAAGAAAGTCACGGCAGCAGAGAGCTCACGCTGTGGCAAGGTCATTGCTGTGGCAAGGTCATTGCTGATATTCTTGTTGGGTTTACAGTGAGAATTAGGAGCAAAAGTAAAACAGGACGTTTTGAAAATCATGCGGCTTGGTGAGGGAAAAGCACAAACTAACCATAATTGTTACAGAGACCAGAGCTATGAAAGAGAAGCCACACACTTTGTACTAGAACCACAGAAAAGCTGCGTGTAGGGCAAGAACCCTTCTCATTGAAAGGCTCCAATGTGTGAAAATGCAAGCTCGTTTGAGTTTCCTTTGAAGAAAGAAGGCCTGAGAGAGCTTCTTAGGAACATTACAAAGAGAAAGGCCTTCCTGGAAGAACGTTTTCCCAGGTTCCCCGTGCAGGCACTCAGAGGTTACTACGGGCTTGGTCGGGGTGGGTGGTGGGTGGGTGGGGGCTGGCTGCATCTTAAGCAGGCAACAGAAGTCAGCATCATCCCTACGGTACTGGTTTTTCTGTCATACAGAATGGAGGAGTTAGGCGGAGGCTGTGCCAAGGCTCCAGACAAAAGCCCCGGGATGTTTAGCAGGGTCGGGTTCTTCACAAAAAGTCTCTGACTGGGGTACGAATGAAGCTTTGAGTGTGAAGCCCAAGTCTCCGTGGAGATCCTAGGATGTAGGAGATTCTAGAAACACGAGGTGTCTGCTGAGGAAAACTGCAGGCAGGAAGCGAAGTCGACCCAAGAGAAAGGCAGAATGTGCTTCAGAAGCCACAGAGCCAGGGTGTACCAAGCCCTTCGGGATTCACCTCATGTCATCACAGTCACCAGATGCCAGACACTGAGGTATAGGGTTTGATGTTTACTTCGGTGGGTTCTAGTCTCGATTTGGTCCAGTGTTTTCTTCCTGCCCTCCTCTCCCTCCCTTTTGGGTTGGGGATGTTTGCTCAGTGTTGTGGCTTTCTTTTTTATTAGACAGAAACTTACAGTTAAGAGATTGCCTGGAATCTAAGTTCGGTGACTTTTGAGTCTCATTGGGACCATTGAGCCTGTGACAACCCTTGATGTTATACTGAGTGCATTTTGTATTATGAAATGACTAAGGGCCTTTGGGAGTCCGGAGTGAAATGTTATGGTTTGAATCTGGAACGTCTCCTGCAGGCTTATGTTCTGGATCCTGTTCTCTAATGGGTGGAAATATTTTACAAGGCTGTAGTATATTTAAGAGGTCTGTCCAGGTAGGTAGAATTGGGCCACTAGGATTAGCAAAGTCATTAACATGGATTTTGGTTCTGGACACTCTGCTTCCTGCTCTGCTGCTACATGAGTAAGCCCCTGCCACAAGCTCCCACCCCTTGGTAAAACACTACCATGCTTTCTATCCCATGATTCAGTGAGGCCTTCTAAAATAATGGCCCAGACAAACCTCTCTTCTAAGTTGTTCCATCTTGTATTATGCCCAGAGTGATGAGACAGAAACTAACTTAGGATGTGTGTAGAGACCAATTGAGACTCATACATACATAGGGATGGGGATAAGAGGAGGAAGAAACACTTTTGTTTTATGCTTTGGTCTTATTGTCATTTTATTTTATTTTATTTTATTTTATTTTATTTTATTTTATTTTAT
>CABHPR010155077.1:16983-45966 GCA_902168415.1 Peromyscus melanophrys
ATTTTATTTTATTTTATTTTATTTTATTTTATTTTATTTTATTTTATTTTATTTTTTTGGTTTTTTTCGAGACAGGGTTTCTCTGTGTAGCTTTGCGCCTTTCCTGGGACTCACTTGGTAGCCCAGGCTGGCCTTGAACTCACAGAGATCCACCTGGCTCTGCCTCCCAAGTGCTGGGATTAAAAGTGTGCGCCACCACCACCCAGCTTATTGTCATTTTAAATCCTGCACAAGTGCAAGGATTAACAAGCCGTTCAGTCCACATTGAACCCCAGGCTCACCAGCCTGTCACTGGCTCCTTCCTCATCTCCCAGTAGCAGAGTTCTGGTTGCTTTTTCCACAAAGTCTCCACTCATTTCCCCCCAGTTGGGAGAGGACAATCGTACCACACCCATGGCCTTTTCTTTAAGTTCTGGCTTCACGCTGACAGCAAAAGCTGCTACTAACAGTAGTATGTTGCAGAATATTTGTTAAACTATGCAAGGATGTGTTGCATTTGTTTAATTATGTGAAGATGTGTTGCTATTCTACCTGCCTGCCTAAGGCACCTGATTAGTATAATCAAAAGCTAAATGGCCTAAGTGAAAGAGGAGACTTAGGTGGAACTTCCAGGCAGGGAGAGTAAGGAGGAGGAGGAATTTAGGCTTTAGAAAGAAGAAAGAAAAGGAGACACCAGGGAGACAACAAGGCCCAGCCAGCCAGATGCAGAGGAAGCAGGAAAGAAGGACATACAGAATGAAAGAATGTTAAAAAGCCCCAAGGCAAAACATAGATGAATTGAAACAAGTTAAATTAAGTTAAAAGAGCTAATGGGACAAGCCTAAGCTAAGGCCGAGCTTTCATAATGAGTGAGTCTCTGTGTCTTTATTTGGGAGCCGGTTGGTGGCCCAAAGAAAATTCCAACTACAGCAGTAGTTAGTGTATCTGCCAAGTGCTGACCATGGGTCAGGGAGACACTGTGCTGACCACTCCATGTCCACAGTCTTAGTTATTCTTCATATGGATCTATGAGACTATGTACACAACCATTGGAGAAAAGAGTGGACTTGGGGCTGTAGAGACGTGGTTTCTTGGCCAGGACCTCCTCGTAGGAGGAAGATCAAAGGCTCAGGCCCTAGACCGCCAATGCCATCAGCAGAGCCCCCACAGCTCTGTCCCAACCTTGTAACACTCTCAGAGGACAGCTCAGCTCCATGTGTGCTAATTCCTTTATATTACTGGGATCAATTACCCGACTTACGGGAAGATGGATCTATTCTGGCTCCTGCTTTCAGAGGATATGAGTCCATCAGGCAGGCAACTCATGGTGATGGGAGTGGGTTAGTCCATGCTAGCAGGAGCTTAGGGCTGGGGCTCTGCATTACAAAGGGTTGGGAAGCAGAGAGCTCTAGCTAAAGCCAGATGTGGGTATCACCTTTGAGGCCTACCCATGGAAACCCACTCAGGTAGCGACATCAGGGTCCTCAAAATTCTACAATCTTTCACACAGGGCAGCAGCGCAGGATCAGGTGTTCAGACACAGGAGCCCATAGTAAAACTCTAACAGCAGGCCAAGCAGAGGTCATCATCTATAACTGCTTTTTCTTGATGGTTTATATATTTTGGATTCCCAGGTACTGACTTCAGTTTTTTTTGGTGGGGGTGGCAGGGGCAGAACTGTCTTGTTAGCAGAGGGCCACCTGAAGTCACTCTCCCCACCTTTTCAGAGATTCATGGATAGCCAACGATTTCCTAAGTGCTGTTCTGTCCCTTTGTTACTTTCCCCAAACCCTTTCTAATTGCTCACTTTTGTAGTCATTATTAGGACTATTTTTGGTTCTTCAAAGGTGTGTTTTTAGTATTACTCATCTGGTTGCCATTCTTACTAAGCTCTGACATGGCAGCCCTCACTCACAGTTCAACACAGTTCCAGGCAAGTCCCTCTGCCCCATGATGACTGTTGTTCAGACAGCAAAGGAGAATCACAAGCCAGAAATATGCAGATGTGAATATTGCATATTCAGACTCTGGAAAGACATTAAAGGCAAATTTTCCACACATTGTAAGTTTTGACTTTTGGTTTTTCCCCCCTCCACCCTCTTCCTCCCCTTCTGCATACTTACCCTTTCTCAGAACTATTCCTGACCCCCTCTGCCCCCATCCCAGTCCTACAGAATACCTTCCCAAAGACAGTTGTTTCAGCCCTAATGTTTCCCAGAAGACAGCTTCTCAAAGGATGCTCCAAAAGTTTCAGAGCGTCAAGTACGGTTCTGAGGTTCACACTTGGTCTTCTGGAATGCAAAACTGCTGCTCTTCTTATAGGCTTGTTTCAAACAACAAAACTTTTGACTCACCTAGATCTGGTCTCCCATTCACTATCATTCATATGGATGGGAGCTAGCAATACGTAATGGTAATAACAATAGTTATGGCATGAGGGTGATAGAGACACCAGCCCTCTACTTTCCATAGACTCCTGCTTGGTACAGGATTCCAACTGGATCAGCCTAGACAGATGGAGAGGGAAACACCTCACAGGTGCTGTTTCTGTCTTGTGCTGCCTGTGGTCCTCAATGGGATAGTGGCTTCTGATGATTGGTTCCTCTTTCCACTGTAGCATGAATCTTAAAAAGTTCTTATTAATAAAATCAAACCTGAGCTGGGTATTGGGGTGAACACTGGGAGGTCAGAGAGACAGAATAAGCCACAGCTATCTCACCTCACCGGATCCTCAGCTGGTCTTGCTTCCTCAGACTGGAGGCCTCTGTGTCCTCATCTCCGAATGGGTCTCAGCTGAACTGCTGCTAGAAGCCTGAATGCTTAACCAGGCCAAAATGCCTACCCAGGCCAAATGCCTCGAGTTTCTTCACGCCTTATATACCTTTCTGCTCTCTACCACCACTCCCTGAGATTAAAGGCTGGCTTTCTGGGATTAAAGGTGTGTATCACGGTGCCTGGCCGTTTCCAATGTGGCCTTGAACTCACAGAGATCCAGAGGGATTTCTGTCTCTGGAATGCTAGGATTAAAGGCGTATGCTACCATTGCCTAACCTCTATGTTTAATATTGTGGCTGTCCTGTTCTCTGACCCCAGATAAGTTTATTAGCATACACAATATTTTGGGGAATACCCCCACATTCCACCTTTTAAAAAAGGCAGGATCTCATAGCTCAGGCTGACCTAGAACTATAGGTAGCTCAGGCTGGCCTTAAACGTACACATTTTCTGAAGTCTCTAAGTGCTAGGAATCTACCTTCTAAGTGGTTAGGTAGGGATCTATTTCCTATACCATCTTGCTTGCTGATTGGAGGGAGTTGAGGGATTCTCTGTGTCTTCCTGACCAAAAAGATGAAGTGTAACAAAGGCTTTTTAGAAGGAAATAAGCTGTGTCTGTGGGTGGCCTATTGTCTCCCATGCTGAGGGAATATTGGGGCTCTCAAATTACCCTGGGATATATCACCAAGTAAAGAACACCAACGGTCTTGATCCTGGAGTCAGAGCGAAATGTCAGTATCATTTTGGCCTTAATGGGTGAATGGAAGGGGGGGCTTGGGGTCTTTTAGAAAGAGTAGGGCTAGGCAGCTAGAGAAACAGCACACCTGCCTTGCCTCTGGGGAATGTAACTCCAGCCGCATCACAGAGGAGCTAACCGCATGGCTTTAAGCAAGTTAACTCTACCTTCTGAGTGACAGCTTCTTCTTTTCTTTTTAAAATAAACTTTATTATAAAAGACCTGCAAATAAATGTGTGGGACTTTATCTGCATGCTGGGAAGAACAATGGTTTGAGCAGAGAGGTGTGAGGATGAGTGAGTGACAATGAAAGTGAAGTTTCTTCAAATAAAAATATTTGCCATTTGATATGCAAGCCAGATTAATTCCAGGAGAAATGTTAATTTGCTTAAATAAGTTTCCAAACAGATGGGAAAGAAACAAATGTATTTAGGTAGAGATAGAATACCAGATGACAACATTTATCTTGGCATCTAGATCTGAAGAGTTTCGCTTTTGTTATAATTTCTCTTATGGGTGTTAACAATGTTCTTCTATGATTAGGCACCAAAATTAACTCACATAATGCAAAAATGAAACTTAAGAAGAAGGAACTGAAAATCAGTGTGGCTGGAAGAATCCAAATGAAGCAGTTTGAGTACTGATGAGTTTCATGGACTAGGTTAAAATAATGCAATAGAAAATCCATTTTGTGAATGACAAAAGGCACAGAAGGTGTGAGCTGCAGCATTGGGGTTACTGGCTGCTTGGAACATAAAACACAGGCTCTACCTTGGCTGTAGGCTTCATCCCGTTGGTCGAACCTCTGCAACAGTGTATCCTCTGCAACAATGTATCCTCTGAGTCTGCTGCAATAATGTATCCTCTGCAACAGTGTATCATCTGCAACAATGTATCCTCTGAGTCTGCTGCAATAATGTATCCTCTGCAACAGTGTATCCTCACAACAATGTATCCTCTGAATCTGCTGCAACAATGTATCCTCTGCAACAGTGTATCCTCTGAGACTATATGCCAAGCTGTAAGAGCTATGAATACATACCACGCTGGAAATGTAAAGCTGATGAACAGAAACAGATCTAAAGCAACAGAGATTCAGGAAGACTTCCTGTTATCAATTCTAATGGAGCTATATGGCTTGACAAATATTTCTAAGAAATCCACCAGTTCCTCATTTTTCCACTGATCATCTTTGTTGCAGATGTCCTGGTGACTTCAAAGACAGAATGGTCATTAATTACTCCTTGGTCTCCAGGAAACATAGAAACAAATATAAATTCATATGAGGCATATAGTTTTCTTCTACTCAAATCTTCAAGTGAAGAGAGAATAACATGTTTGTAGAGTTAATCTTTAATCCAAGAAAGAAATACAATTAAATTGCTCTCCCACAGCATACCTTAAAGTGTGTTCCCACAGTGTTGAGTAATATTTTCCCACAATGCCTCAGCCCCCAAAACAGTCATCAGAGATCTACTGATTTGGTCACACATAAACTGAAACTTCTGTATAGCTAAAGATACCACAATTAAAGTTGAAAAGGTAGTAATGGAGAAGATTTAAAAAATACAAGAAGATAAAACTAAAAATCATAATGTATAATGAGTTCCAACAGAATAGTATGAAAAACTGACCTACGGAAAATGTTTAGTTGATATCATGAGTCAATGCAGAATAAAAATAGCAGATAGCCAATGAAATTTGTGAGGATTTGTGATCCTGTCTTGAAAGCAGGAAAATGCACACTCAAACCATGACTCCTCGCTCCCAGGTGGGATGTGATTTTATTTTTCATTTTCACTTGTCTGTCACATACATTCAACCTTTGGAGCATTTTGTGGGGCTGGTGAGGAATATCCACCTCCGCATTTCTTTTATTTATGTGTGTGTGTGTGTGTGTGTGTGTGTGTGTGTGTGTGTGTGTGTGTGGTTTTTAAAAGTAGGAACAGTGTCCTTGATGTCCTTTGGGTGGCCCCATAACCACTGTTGTTCAGACCTCCTGGTCCCCTTCTGGTCCTTTTTCTGTAGGGAAGGGAAAATGGTTTCATCTCACTGATTCTTTTCACCTTTGCTGTCTGAGTTCAGAGGACATCCATGTCTCAGGAAAACCCTAGCACTTTCAACAAGATTCCCACACAGAGTCTCATGAGTCCAGTCTCAATTGAATCAGAGGGACCATAGGGAAGCAATCACATCCCACTTCACAGCTTTGACCACCTCTTTTTTCCTTCCCACATTCCCAACCATTCTCTTCCCCTTCCTCCATACCTTCCAAAACTCAGGTGATGGTATCCCTCATAATCCATCCTCCTGAGTGATATAATCTAGACCCCATTTCAACCATGTCTACAAGGTTGCCCCAGCAGGGAAGCTTTCTCTTCCAATTCTTCCTGTGTTCCTCACTGTTGCTTGGATTCTAAAGCTTCCCTCAAGGGAGGAGGTGAGAAGGTGCGGCATCAATGGCACAGACACTGGGAGTCCATTGAAGGCAAATAATGAACTCATTTATTCAATAACACGCAAGTCCTTATATACCCTCCTCCTAGCACCCAGTCTGTGTGGTCTTCCCTCATTGGCTGGGCATGATCAGGAACTCTGACATTGATCAGGAACTCTGACAGCAACTGTTGCTAGGCCCTCAGGCAGGCTCTGCATGATCAGGAACTGTGACAGTGACCAGGAACTCTGACAGCTCCTGTTGCTAGGCCCTCAGGCAGACTCCAGGTTGTCTCATAAGGAGTATATTATGTGCATGCCTTGGCAACTGGTCTGAGCCAATTTCCTCGACCCTATGGTCCTGTCCTACTACACCTCACCTTACCTCAAATTTTGCTATGCACAGTTTTCTCCATCTACACACACATAGTGGAAATTTAGAGATGTTTACGACTGACAGAAAATCCATAGTCATCATTTAGAGGGTGAGGGCACACATGGGGATAAGAGCTATAACTGGGTTGGAAGCAATTCAGCTACTATGTGTCCTTGGCTGACTTTCTCACCTCTCCTTTTAAAAGTCTTGCTTTAGCTGTAAAATCAGATTGATAGAGCTTTTCTGAGGCAGTTGTGAGGAGTGAGTAGGTCGAATGTATAAATTGTGCCCAGTGCAGCAAGGGCCCCCAAAGTCCTCCAAGGAGCAGTCACTTCACATAGGTGTCATGCAGACTATGCCCTCTCTGCCCCCATGGCTCCTGTGATACATCACTTTAAAAAGTCACTGTTCTCAAGACAGAATGGACACACCCTGGGGACAGGAAATGAAAAGTTAGACCGACATGGAACTGGTGCTACTGGATGACATTCTACAGTAGCCACCTGAGTGGGTGGTGTGTGTATGCCTTTTCCTTCAGGAAGCAGGAGCTAGAATTCAGAACTGAGAAAATCCAAGTATGTAACATGGTAGAAAATCATCGTTCCGTATTCTACTTTAGCCTTTTGGCTGTGTTTGGGCTCCTTTTTGGCTCTTACTGATTTAAGTAAGAGATATAGGATAAAAAGCTGACCTCTCCCTATCCCTGCAACTGTGTGCACTGAAGTTTTGGGGGGAACTTTAAAATGTTTCTAGCTTTGTGAACTTAGGGGAAAGTATACTGCCTAGATTGGTAGAAATTCATTTAAGCTTTTTCAAATTCTTACTTCCAGCTAGCTACTTCTTATTGTAAAATTAAAGCCCACAAAATGAAAGGATTAAAACACAAAGTCTATTTTCTCCGTTGACATCTTTTGTTGGACACGGTCACCAGCTGCTTATCTCTCGTTAGCAATACCTCCACGGCCCACTTTTACTGAGTTTATATATTCTTTTGTCATATAGCTTAGTCTTGGGGGATTTTTTTAAATGAGGAAATAGAATAAAGAGATAGCTTATAGACAATAGGAAGTTATTTGTAGCACGAATCTTAAAAGTTCTTATTAATAAAAACAAACCTGGAGCTGGGTATTGGGGTCAATGCTGGAAGATCAGAGAAGTAGACAAGTCACAGCCACCTCACCTTGCCAGTTCCTCCGCTGATCCTGTTTCCTCAGACTGGAAGCCTCTGAGATTCATCCAAAATGAATCTCAGCTGAACTGCTGCTAAAAACCTAAAAGCTTAACCAGCCTTAGTTCCTGGTCCTCACGCCTTATATACCTTTCTGCCATCACTTCCTGGGATTAAAGGCATGAGTCACCATGCCTGGCTGTTTCCAGTGTGGCTTTGAACTCACAGAGGTCCAGATGAATTTCTGCCTCCCAAGGCATGTGTGTCACCATTTTCTGGTCTCAATGTCTATCTAGTGGCTATTCTGTCCTCTGATCCCAGATAAGTTTATTAGTATGCACAATATTTTGGGGGACATAATATATCACCACAGTTATTCTTCACACTCCCGGAAGTTAGAAGGTACAAGACAGCAGTAGCACCAGTGTCTGGCAAGATCCCATCGGGCTGTTGCCACCTTTGCGTACCCTCAAATGATGGAAATGAATAGCTGGCTCTCCAAAGTTTCTGTTTATAATGCAATGGATCCCATTTATAAAACCTTCACCCTCGTAATCCCATAACTCACTGACATCCCCCCCCCACAACTCTTAATACCACTCTCTTTGGAGTTAAGATTTCAACATGAATTTTGAAGGTACTCAAATATGGCATCATAACTTGACAAAATCTTTTGTTCCTGGGGTGCTTTAAAACTACCCATTAACTTTTTTTTTTAAAATTCTGACCTAATCTTACAAATTCAACTTCTATTTCATTTTATGTGTTTGTGTTTAGAAGTGTACACATATGTATGTGGGTGTGCGTGCATGTAGGCGAATGTGCACGTGGAGGCCAAGTCTTCCTCAATCACTCTCCACTTTACTTTTTGAGACTGGTCTCTCATTGAACCAGGAGCTCACCATTTGGGCTAGACTGGCTGGCCAGAAAGTCCTGGCGGTCTTCCTGTTGCTGCTTTCCCAGCACTGGGATTGTAGACACCTGCAGCCATGCCTGGCTTTTTACGTGAGTGCCAAGGGACCCAAACTCAGGTCCCCCCACTTGTCGAGCATGCGCTTTACTGACTGAGCCGTCTTCCCAGAGCCTTCAAAACTTTTTATAGTTTAAACCATGTAGCTGAGGTGTTCAATTTGCAAAGTGGTAAGTTTTAAATGATTATTATTTTGTAAGTGCTTATGATTTGTAAAATGCTCAATGTCAAATGGCAATAATAGTAGGGGCATGGCAAAAAGGGTATAGAAAATGACCCACGGTCATTTTAAAGGAAACAAAATAATGGCTGTAACCAAATATTTTCCAGCCCTTGAAATGACACATGTGAATCATGTCCAAACATGAGGCTGTCATGAAATGACATTGAACAGAAAAATCAGGGACTGAAAACAATAGCCTGACAAGAATTAAGTAACACATCATTTTGTTCAGTGGCAAAAACGGAAACAATGTAACAGGAGCCTAAGCAGCTGGGGACAGGACAGACATTTTCGATTTTACTTTTGTATGAAGATATTGAGGCCTATGGTAAAGTTATTCTTCCTCTTATTGAAAACAGATTTTTTTCTCACATAATAAATCCTGATTACGGTTTTACCTCTCTTTTCTCCTCCCAGTCCCTCCCCACCTCCCCTCCCCTCTGGATCCACTCCCTTTCTGTCTCTCATTAGAAAAGAACAGGATTCTAAGGGATAATAAGAAAATAAAATAAAATCCCAAAAACTAACACATTGGAATCGGACAAAACAAACAAATGGAAGGAAAAGAGCCCAAGAGAAGGCACAAGAAACAGAGACCCACTATTTCCCACACTCAGGAATCCTATAAGAACACTAAACTGGAAGCCATAATATATACACAAAGGACCTGGTACATACCAATGCAGGCCCCTGCAACAGTCTCTGTGAGTTCATAGGAGCTTTGATTACGTTGATTTAGAGGACCCAGTTTTCTTGGTGTCCTCTATCCCCTCTGGCTCCTACACTCTTTCTGCCTCCTCTTCCCCAGAGTTCCCTGAACCCTGAGGGAAGGGATTTGATGGAGACATCCCATTTAGAACTGAATGTGCCAAGATCTCTCATTCTCTGCATGTCTGGCTGTAGGTGTCTGTGTTTGTTCCCATCTGCTGCAGAAGGAAGCTTCTCTCATGATGGCTGAGCAAGGCACTGATCTATGAGTATAGCAAGATGTCATTAGGAGTCATTTTATTGCTGCCTTTTTTTTCCTTAGGACAGCAGCGTGGTGGTTTTGAATATGAATGACCCATAGACTCATGTGTTTGAATGCTTGACCCATAGTGAGTGGCGCTATTAGGAGGTGTGGCCTGGTAGGAGGAAGTGTGTCACTATGGAGGCAGATTTGGAGGTCTTCTGTACTCAAGCTAGACCTAGTGACACAGTCTCCTTCTGCTGCCTGCCATTTAAGATACAGAACTCTCGGCTCCTTCTCCAGCACTGTGTCTGCCTGCACGCCACCATGTTTTCCACCATGACAATAATAGACTAAATCCCTGAAACCATAACCCAGCCCCAACTAAATGTTTTCCTTTATAAGGGTTGCTGTGGTCATGGTATCTCTTCACAGCAATAAAACCCTAACTGAGACAAGTAGTATCTGGCTTTATCCTATGTCCCAGGGATATCTAGTCTCAGGTTCTTGGTTACCTAAGTAGTGTCAGGTATAGTTTCCATCTATTGGAGTGGGTCTTAGGTCATATCAGGTATTGGTTAGTTATTCCTACAAGATTTCTGCTACTGTTGCCCTAGCATATCTTGCAGGCAGGACACCATTGCGGATCAAAGGGTTTATGGCTGGCTTGGTGTTTCCATTTTTCTTTTGGTAGTCTGCAGAGTACCTTCCTGTACCAAAGATGCTAGCATATAGGGATGAAGGCTCTATGTAGGGTCTAGATTGATATCTCCATGTTCAATGACTTATGTAGGTGTTGTCTTCAGCAATGGGGTGATAAAGTTATGAACATAGTTTGAAAATCTACTCTGAGCTTCGGTGAGTGAACAGGTAGAAGGGAGGTGGCTAAGTGATGGGAGACTGTTGTGCTTCAAGGGTATCCCCCAAAGTCTCCATGCTGGGGACTTAGCCTCCAAATTCATATGTATTTGAAGATGGGATCTTTGAGGGAGTTAGATGTGGTCATGATGACGGTCACCATGATGATGGTCACCCGTGTTGGGACTACTGACTTCATAAAAGAGACCTGGGCTTGTGCATCCCTTGTGTCTTACTTTGTAATGATTCTTCTGTGTTGTGAAGCAGCTAGAAGACCCTCTCCTGATAGTTTAGTTTCAATCTCTTTGTCTTCATAACAGTGGCAGGAAAAAAATTCTTCATAAAAACTCCATTGGTGTCATTCTTCCTCCTGAGTTTGCTTCTTTCTTTTCTTTTTTTCCCCCCTGAGACTGGGTCTCACTCTGGCCTTAATCTCATGGTCCTCCCACCTCAGCCTCCAAAGTGCTCAGGCTACAGGTATGCACTACCAAGGCCAGCTGTAGTATTCTTTCATAGCAAAACAAAACAGACCAAGCCAGGGAACACAACATTTGATATCATCAAGATCTGGGTTGCCGCCCCAGCACCAGCCTCATCCTGCTCATGTGATCTAGTCCAGGCACTCTGTTTCCTTATTGGCAGACTGTGTATAGTCTCCAAGTTCTGGGGAGTCAGAGTAGTAAGCGGTGGTGGAGAAAAAAGGCTGGAACGTCTTGGGGATGTAATTGGTATTCATTGTTATATGTTGATAAACATACCTTCCATGATGGTGCCATGATGGAGGAGCAGCATCCAGTAATGGTACTGTACGGGGAAGGAGAAGTGGAATCTGGGTATGAGGCTCCATGTCCCCATTCCCTGCCTCATTTCCATTATTATTACAGGATGCAGGTGCAGTGAAGAGGATGTGCTGATAGTTTAGCTTCTACTCACCCATGGTAAAATTGCACTCACTGCCACTGAAATAAATTTATACACCAAGGCAACCTGCAGCGCTCTCTGCCCTTTGTTTATGAAAAGCAATGAGAAGAAATGAAATGGAGTTGCCTTTAAGTAGAAAAAATGAAAAAGAAGAAGAAAAGAAAACCAATGACAAATTGGTAGTGAGGGTCGGCATCTGCCATGGACCGGGTCAGTTTCTGTAGCTCCTTCATTCCCTTCAGTGACCTGCATTTCCAGGTATGCTAACCCTAGCTTTCAGGATGCATGATGCTGTTACTTGATGCTCCCCCTTGTTGGATGGTAGTCTTCCCTCCTACTTCCATTCTGGTACTTGTGCATGGAAATCCAAGACGAAAAGCTTTGTGAATATTAGCCACATACTCTTTTGTTAATCCAATTTTCTTTGCCTTAAGGCATTTACACTCTAAGATACTACTAGAGTTTGACACAAACCTTGTTTCTCCTAAGCATCCTTTCTGGGCTCCAGGGTAGAATTGGGCATCTTTTCTGCCATTTGTGGTACCTGTAAGATTTCATTCATGGCACTAATCATAGCGTCTCCTAACTGGCTGCCGGTCCAGCCTCCCACCAGCTCATGAACAAGGATCATGTCTTCCATCTTTCATCCTTAGGGCCCGCACAGTGACTGCCATGGAGCAGTGAATGAAAGATCAAGGCCAGAATGGACAGGAAATATGAGTCAGCACAGAGTTATAGCTGGATGTCTCTTTTAAGTCCTGAAGTTAAAGAGGCGTTTCAGAGGAGGGAGGGCAACCTGGTGAGTCTGCTGTGCTATTGACTCATGATGTAATCCTTGCTAAATCATTTAGTGTCTGCGCCTTAATGTTCCCCCATGGTACCGCAGAATGGAGGGGAGTGGAGGAAGGAAGGCCACGGGGAAGTTGTGAGCAATCGTTGAAGGGTATAGGAACCTACAAACAATTTAATGCCTGTGCAAGGAGTCAAAGTCAGTTCTCTTAAGAGGTCAGGGGATTCCCATAATCACTGGGCTGCCTTCCTATGATGTGCAAAATGCAGTGAACATGACCAAAAAATGTAATTTACTGGGAGTAGGATGATTTGGCTTTCATGTTAGGCATTGTTTTCCATGACTCATTGATTAGAAGAAAAATATTGGGAAACCTTGTCTCCTTAGCTGGCTCTAGCTTCTCTGTCTACCATGTGCTTTACCTAAAATGTAGGTTTGGCTCCTTGGGGATTCCTCCATCCTCTGCAGAGTCCCCTCTTGACCTGATTCACAACTGTAGCCCCACCCACCAACACTTGGCTAGCCCAATGGGCAATTCCACTGGTAGGATTCTCTAGCACTCTGAACTCTATGGGTCGCCAATGCAATTTATTTTCTGTCTTCCCCAAACTCCTTGTGAGAGTAGGCTGCATCACCATCCTCCTAACTGGTCACACTAGAAACCTGGAGGTCACCCAGAGTCCTTTCGCACTGTCAGCTTTCCCACCCAATTGTTGGGAATTCCATTCCTTTCTCTTCCTCTTGCCACATGTGTCCACTGCTCCCCAGCCCCACCACTGATGCCCTCCTAGTTCTCATCATGGCTCTTCTAGGACCACTGCTATCTATACCTGCTGCTCTTCCTGTTGCTCTACCTTGTAGACTGTCCCTAGTCTGTCTCCTGCTTTCTAGTTCCAGGGTAACCATTCTGAGATCTTTTCAGACCTTTCTTGCATAAGTGCTTTTGGTGAGTCCCATAATATCTGTGTTCCTCACGTGGCACACGAGGTCCTCCACTCTTTGACCCAGCTCCCTTCTTCCTCACCTCTTTACCTCTGTTCCTACACTTCTGAGCTGTCTCCTCTATCACAGGGGCCTCATTCCGCTGTTCTTTGTGCCTTTCCTTTCCAGGCTCCTTCAATGCCTTCATGACTGTTTGATGAGTTCATGCTTATTATTAGGATGCACTGCCCTTCAGTAGAAATGGCAACACTCTTCTCCATATGTCTGCTGAATGCTAGACAAACATCCTAACCTGTGCAAAAGTCGGCTTAACGTATTTGTTTACACATCTCTCCAGTCAAGAAGACCGGAACTTCCTGAAGGAACTGTGCCTTATTTGCAGTTGTATTCCCATATCTCGCATAGAGCAAAGTGCATTCTGTGCTCAATAACTACAGGAGGGATGCACCATAAATATGCTCTCAGGCGCTATTGCTTACTGTGTGTTTTAATTACATTTCTCCTTGCAATGGGACAGATGCCTCACAGAAGATACTTAAGGGAGGAAGGACTTACTTTGGTCCGTGGTGGGAAGGTCCAGTCCATCATGACCAGGAGTAGGTACATGACAGTGGGCGTAGCTGCCAGTTGTGGAGGCACGACCTTGGGGCGGCTCACTCACATCTGGGCACATCAGGAAGGAATGCTGGCACTTGGCTTGTCTTTTCCCTCTCCGCAGGTGTGCTTCATTAATGCGCTCCCATGTTAATTAGCCCAGTTAAACAGCTTAGACAAATCATTTATCACACGACAACATGTGGTGCCCCATTTTTAAGAAACTGAGCTTTAAAAAAAAAAAACCTATAACATGGGACTTCCTGAAAGTTAAAGAATGTTATTTGTGAATTCAGCACATGGCTTACGATACCATGATGAGCACAAGCATGATTCCCTGATGTCAGGAAGCTCATTCTCTACTTAAAGAAAGCATAGATTACCACAAAACAATACAATGGCAGCTGTGGCTACTTTAAAGCAGAGCCTCAAAGAGGTAGAGGAGTCTTCGTTAGACACCGACCTGCTACGGGACGTCGGAAGTGCCTCTCTGGAGGAAGTGGAGGAGAGGGAGGCACCCTAGGTGAAAGGGTTAAAGTAATCATTTTATCATCGGGAAACAGGGCAAACAAAAGTCTATCAGAAGCCAGCACCTCAAGGACCTGGAAGAAGGCCAGTTCCTGGGGTCAGAGAGTGAACAAGGGGCAGGAGGAAGTGGAAAAGAGAAGTGGAGGTATTAGTTTTCCTTGTATTGACTACCACTGTCTTTGATTTCCAAAGAAAGAGCTGGGCAGGGTAAGTAGTGACGTTTTACTGAAAATAATGGGTCAATCCCTTCATACATTCACTCTCTTCCCCCAAAGAAAGACATCTGTTTAGTCCTCCGAGCCCTCCTAAAAAGGAGGACAACGGATCTGTGAACTGGAGCCCAGTACTGAAACTTCCTTCATCTGAACTGAGACTTCAGTTTTGTCCCACGATGAGATGACGTCAAAGGAGTGCCACCCAGTCAAAGACCAAAGGGAAGAAATAACCAGTAGTCAGTACCAGTCACAGCAGCAGTTAGACAACAAAGCCAGAGGGCAGCAGGAACTTCAAAGGAGATTCTGCTAAAACAGCGTGTGGTCATGGTGTTGTGGCTGTAGCAAGTACAATGTCTTCTCATTCCCATTGGTGAGTAACCCTGACCTCGAGAACAGGCAAGTTCTGTGGGGGTGTCTGGATCAGTATGAAGGACAAGTGGCCTAGATTGCCTTCTATTGCAGCGATCAACATCATGACCAAAAGTGACTCGGGGAGGAAAGAATTTATTTCAGCTTTCAGTTTAATTTAAGAGTTCAAAATGGCGCTGGGGGGTGGGGTGGGCTCAGGAGCTCAAGGCAGGAACCTGGAGGCAAGAACTGAAGCAGAGGCCGTGGAGGAACACTGCTTTCTGGCTTGCTCTCCGTGGGGGTTGTTTTCTTCCACAACCCAGGACCACTTTTCCAGGCATGACACCACTCACATCAACTACCGATCATGAAAATGCTCCCACAGACTTGCCCATAGCCCAAGCTGATGGAGGCAATTCTGAAACTGAGGCTCCCAATTTCTAGATGTCTCCATCTCATGTCAAGTTGACAAACCAGCACCCTGGGTAAACAAACACAGAGTCCCAAGAACCTGAGAGCATGCCTTTCAAGTGAAGAGGATGAAATGGTGAGTGACATCAGGCTTGCCATGCAGCATTTCTTCTCCTCTGATAGCATGCACGATCTCAGAGGCTAGTACCAGGAAGAGTCCACATGCTCCTGCAAACAGGACAGAATTCCATTACCGAGGCTCTCATACCTGAAGAATCCAGGCCACGGTGTTGACATGTTCAGTCTTCCTAGGTGGGGGCCACACACCTCATGATAAACATTCACCCACTAAATATAGCCTGTCAACAATGGAAGCAGTATTGTTTATATCTGACTCAATAAACAAATAACTTGACTCAGCCTTTTCCGGGCAAGAAAGAATGAGACTGTAGAAGGTCTTGAATGAAGACTGTAGAAAGAATTCCCTCCCCCACCCTCTAGGAGGCAGAAAGGTTTTTATTTTATCTATGGACCTTGTCAAAACCGAGGAAGCAAGGAAATGTTTGGCTTGCAATATCCTGACATACCTTACCATATGGAAGGGCGTGAGGAGGTGGACAGTTAGCCATCTCTGTTGACTCAAGGGAGGTTTTTTTATTTATTGCCTTAGCAATTTCCCTCTGAGATAGAAGTTCTAATCAATGGAGAAGTTGATTGCTGTCTTTGCCCTCTCGGTGAATAAGAAGATGGTGCTTTGATCATTAAGACATTTTCAGGGGTGGCTTCCATTCACGGAGTCGACTTGTGGAGATGTCTGTGAACATTCTGGGAGCTACTCTTGGCTGGCATTGCCATGACACATCTCAAGTCTCAACATGGTGATGGTAAACGGTGACGACCAGATTTATCCGGCTTGCTCAGTTTATTCAGAAGGGAGCATTCAAAGTGCATATATAACGTTCTGAGTGGAATAGGATTGGAATTTTATTGTGTTACTTGTTTTGATTTGAGGCCTTTGGGGAGAAAAATCAACAACAAGGAAAACAAAAGAACTGGGCAGTTACAAACTGGCAGGAATAGGACAGAGCAAGGCTGCCAAAGGGCTTCTTCCTCAGTCATACCTCCTGGCTTGAATTATGCCCCTAATTACTTGGACTCTCAATTTTGCCCATGTCGACACAGCTAAAACAGCAGGGCAAGGGAGAAAACTGCAGAGGTCGGAAGAAACCGGCTCTTCAGAGCCAACTGTAATAATCTACAGTGGTTTATAGTCTATATATCACTCTACGTTCTTTTTTTTTTTTTAATTCAGAATTCATTCCACATTCTTTGAAGAGAGATACAGACAGAATTTTGTTTTGAGGTGGGGGAGCCAGCGGTTTTTAAAGTCAGATTGCTAAGAAACACACACACACACACACACACACACACACACACACACACACACACACATATGTATGTATATATATATACACACATATATACACATATATACCCGTGTCTTCATTAACTCATCAGTTGCTTTGAGTTTTGACTCTCCTGTCTATGGCATTCACAGCTTATATAAGTGGAACCTTCCCAGGGTTCATCTGCTTATCCCAAGGGTTGAAAATGGGACTCGTTATCTAGCAAGTACAATGCAGGTTTGTCTTAATCATACAGTCCTGGAGGGATACCAGTAACTCTTTATTCACACAGAAAAGAGGAAGAAAGGCAGATCTGAACCCAGTACTCAGATAATCTGAAATCATTCCGTTACTGTGTCCGTCATGCAGCGGGCAACCCCTTTCTGAAAATGAATGCTAGAGGGTGGACCAAATGTCTCTTTCCTTGTCTTGTATCCTTTTCTCCCATCTTCTCTCGGGCGAGGCAGTCACTGAGAATGTGGGGTGCAGGTGAATACAGAAGTGGAAAGCCAGGAGAAAACGCCCTCAAGTGACTGAGAGGCAGCAGTGTCTTCAAGCACTCTGAGCATTGGCATCTCAATTCTCCTTGGATCTGAGACACAGAAAGAGGAGCTGGTCATCTTCTCTGTGAGGTTTCTCTTCCTTCCTTCCTCCCTCCCTCCCTCCCTCCCTCCCTCCCTCCCTTCCTTCCTTCCTTCCTTCCTTCCTTCCTTGCTTTCTTGTTTTTTTGTTTTGTTTTGTTTTTCAAGACAGGGTTTGGTTTAGAGCCAATGAGAAGGCAGAACAGAAAGGCAATAAAAAGACAAGTCAGACAGGAAGAGATGCTCTCTCAGGGGAAGGACGGCAGTGAGCGGTAAGCTAAAGGTAGTCTTGGCTCTTCGCTAGTGTTCTAATCTCTTGGGCTTTTAATGCTGAAAGAAAGAAAGAAAGAAAGAAAGAAAGAAAGAAAGAAAGAAAGAAAGAAAGAAAGAAAGAAAGAAAGAAAGAAAGAAGGAAAGGAAGGAAGGAAGGAAGGAAGGAAGGAAGGAAGGAAGGAAGGAAGGAAGGAAGGAAGAAGGAAGAGGAGCTGGTAACTCAGGTGGACCACTGTCTTCGTGAGACAATTGATGGAAAAACTACACGTACCTGTTTGGAAAAATGAGATTTTGTATGATAGTGGAAGGGCTAATTCCAAATGGATATTTCTCATCTGTAAACAAACATTGCTACAGCTTTCAGACAAACCCTCTCTTTGTGTGCTGGTTGATGATCAGAAATTAGCTCTTAGAAGCAGAGGACACAACAGACAGGCGATACTCTGGCACTTACTTGTGGAGCCATAATCAGCAACTACATGATATGAAACCATCTTTAGCTTTTGCCTTTACTAGGGTTGATAAAGTAGTGTTTTCACAATAAAAGAAATAGATGGGAAGTTTTTTTGTTTGTTTGTTTTGTTTTGTTTTGTTTTTCTGCAGCCAGCTAGAAATGGCTGAAGTTCAGAGCTAATAAGAGTGCTTTGGCCGTGTCTAATAGATTTGGACTTCCTGTCTTCAGGATGCTTATATGAGAAGCACCTTTAAACAAAACACTTTAGGTACTGATAATATAGCCAGCAACTGATTTATGGGCTGTTTTAAGGTAAAGAATAGTATCCTTAATTAAAAATTTTGCCATTGTATTAATTTACAGTAAATCACCTAAAATTATTGGCTCTGCTGTTCTGCAGCTGGTGTTATTCACCAGGCAGATGCTGTCTAAAATGGGCAAATCTCATGCCTTGTCTAAGTAAACACCATAGAAAAGTGCTCCACTTACAACCTGGGCCATAGCGTATAGTGTTCACCTTGTGTTCACACAAAGGTCCCAGGAGCATGGCTTTGAAGTCTCGTAAGTGTTACATCATTTCATTCTTTTTGAACTTCAATTTTTCCATCTCTAAAGTGGCAAAGCAGGGTCCTTTGTTGACTGATAAGGGTGTTAATGTGTTGCAGCAATCTGAGAACCAGAGAAGCTAAATGACACTGTCTACTTTTCTTTTAATCTCGCTGTCACTCTCAAATCCCTCAATGAAGTACTAAGCACATTAAAGGCAGTTAAATGTATAGAAGGATAAGTTGATCAATGGAATTGGCACGAAATATGTACATTTGTAAAGTGACTAAAGGGTCCACAATTCTGGAGGGATGACATAACTCATTCAGATTTAAAAACAGCTCGGGATCTTCTTTCCAAAAGATTGATTCATACAGTCAATCTTTTGAAAGTTAGCTGCATGGCATAAACCAAGCAGGTTTTTCTCCTGTGCTGTAGACAAAACACCAGTTGACGGAGGAACAATTTTATTCCTCACTTGTGCGTACTTTCAGCCTCTAGCTATAAAAAGTAATTTCAGTGCTATTGTTTTCAAATGTTCAATTTGTTCAGCCTTTATGAATTCTTTTAGTGCACATATTCTCACAAGTAATTATAAAATGCAGTAGCAATAAATATTTAATAGTGTGAGAGAGTCTTAAAATAAAATAGTGCTTTGATAACGTGCCTGTAGATGTTGTTTCTAATGCTGTGACTAATTGTCTCATAATTTTCAAAAGCACAGTATAAAATGTCATGGATCTACACATGAGTACTTCTTCTGGGAATGTCTTGTCATATCCAGGAGAAGCATAGCTGGAATCATCTATAAGCCTTTTATTTATTGATAAGGGTAACTGAACATGAGACACTTCAGCAGAGGCTTCACCAAATGGGAGATGCTCCTCCATGCCATGGCTTGCTGGAAATTTATGCTAGGTACATTTGCAGTGAAGGCTGCCTTTATGACCTCCAGCAGCTGCTTGGTATTTTATCATGAAGTATTTTGCAGCTGAAGATTCTGTACTCTGCTGCTACTGCACCTCGCACACTGCCTTGTGTATGCGGGACGTGGGTGTTTAATAAATACTACTTGATGATAAGACTTAATTTAGGCTTGACATTTTCTCAATGCTTATGATTCACGTATCTCTGTGGTGCTCAAAGATGCGTTTGGCGTTTGGTTTTCTAAAAGGTAAGGAGCCAGCTTGGCACCTTACGGAGCAATGCTTGAACCCCTTCCACAAAGTTCAGATATGGGTTTATCAGAAACTTGGGCTTATTTTTCACCTGTTCACAGCCACATGTGGCTCCCTGCTCTTACCCAACCACTTTGTAAGTATGGGACCAAATGTCAGCTGTGGGATGAGAATGTATATAGGTCATCACACATCCATCACAGCAGTTAGGGAGATAATTAAAAATACAGGTTAGGTTGATGATGGACAATATCTAGGAAAGAAAGTTCAATTGCTGCATACTTTTTCAAACACTCAAAGTTGGAAAATCCTCAAGGAAATGAGCCTGGTTGGAAAATATGTGCTAGGGGATATCTTTCTGTACACTGTGAATATGTATTGTTCCCATTGGTTGATAAATAAGCTGCTTTGGTCTATGGTAAGGCAGCTTAGAGGCAGGCAGGAAATCCAAGGAGAGAGACAGGAAAGAGAAAGGCAGAGTCTAGGGAGATGCCCTGCTGCCCAAAGAGCAAGTTGCCAGCAGACCAGTAAAGCCACAGAAGATGTGGCAAAACATAGATTAATAGAAATTGTTTAATTTAGGATATAAGAGCTAGCTAGGTAGAGGCCTACCATAGGCCATACAGTTTGTAAATAATATTAAGCCTCTGAATGATAAGTTTATAAGTGACTGTGGGACCGCAGGGCCAGGCAGGACTAGAGAAAACTTTTGACTACAAATATGTTTTCCTTTGTGAATACATCTACATTGAATACATTGGTCTGATCAATATTAATTTCAATGAGCTCCTGAGTTACCAAAGCAAACAGTGCAAAGATACATATTTACATAAGAGCTTACCATACATTAAGGTTCTTCATGATGTGTGCTAAATTCTGAACCATAGACATAAGAGAGTTCAAGAATATTGAACTGACCTATTGCAAATAAGATAACATTCCAAAGCCCAAACTTCTAAACAAAATGGACTCATTTATAAATCTTGGGTATTTGGTTTATTTTGTGTGGTTCCTTCATGTAACGTCAAATACTTTGGCCAGACTTAAGACACTGAATTTCCTATGGCTTCACTGAAACTCTACTCTCTGCCTGGGGGAGGTGAGATGTTTATCTGCTGTGATGTTCTAGCCACACATTGAAATCCCAGCTCTGGGAAACTGCTCTGCATCCAGCAATCAGACACTCCCTCCTTACCTCTTGTTCCCACAGAGCTTTCTCTACCCTGTGTCTCCATCATTGCCTTCACAGCAGCCAGCAGTAGTGTGCTGTAAGTGCTTGGAGGGCAGAGGACTGACTGCCTTAGTCACCTTGGAGTCATGACAAGTGTTGGCCAAACCAGTGTCCACAGATGGGGTCTCAGTGACCATGTAATGAATCTAATCAGCTTTGTCCCATGAACCACCCGAGAGGCACCTAGGTTGGACGTTGTCAAGGTATGCATAGACTTTTGCATAATAAAAGGAACAAGAAAAGTGACCCTTGTCTCTTTGTTCTGTTTCCCTGTTAATGTTAAGCAAAGTCTTCCTGGTGTCTTACAGGAATGTGTATCAGTATTCTAACTTTCTGTTTGGCCATAGCCTTGTGGGAGGACCCTGCAAGGCGCAGGGGGTGCCTCTTTGAAAATTCCAGCAGTTTTTTTTTTTTTTTTTTTTTTTTTTTTTAATTATCATTAATCAAGTTTGTATTTCTGGAGGCCAAACAATACATTGCTGAGGCTAGCATCCACGAAAAATGTCTTTCATTTTTAACGAGGCTTGGTAGTGTCTGTCTTCATGTTCATCTTCGTATTATACAGCCATTGTTTTAAGCCTCAGAAATGCTTGCTGTGCATCAATTCCGACTTCACAAAGACAGCACAGCAAAAAGCGTCTTGTCAACGTGCACCGGCTGATAGGGTTTTGAGAAACATTCTAAAAGCGATTGCAGTGTGCAGCGGGCGCGGCCTCACGTTAAAAGACTTCCTGGCTGGCGCCATTTTCACTTAATGCTCATCCATACCCAAGAGAGGGGACTTTCTTTTACAAATGAAAGTGTAGGGAAAAATCAAGTCATATAACAGGATGTAGTTATACACACACAAAAGTTGGGAACAATTGTTTTAAAAACCCAACAGCTCTCAATTTTTTCCTTAGCTACTTACAGGGTGATTAACTCATTCCCATGTGCCCACAAACTCCCAGTTTTAACTCAGAAAATCCCACATTCTGGAAATCCCGTCATCCTGTGCGATCCAAGTCACTTTCTAGGTTACACAGTTATCACAGAATGTAGACAGATTACTGCATGTATGGCTATTATCAGAGTGCTTGACACACAGAAAAATAAAGCTACTCACAGCCATCCTACTATTGGCTAATATAATTTTTAAATGCCTGTGCACATGAATGTCCATGTGTATGTGTGTGCATATGCATGTGTGGACACCCATGTGGACAATTTCGGTGTCATCTTCAGGGACACGGTCTCTTCTTTGACACAGGTCTCTCACTGGCTTGGAGCTCACCAACTAGACTGGTTGGCCAGTAATCCACAAGGATTCTCTTGTCTCCACCCTTCCAGCCAGGGATTTACAAGTACACATCACCACACCTGTCTTGTTCTCCATGAGTTTCGGTGTGCTCATTGGAATGAGAATGTCTCCCATAGGCTCATTCAATTAACCCAAAGTTGGTGGCAGTTGAGGAGGTATGGCTTGTTGAAGGAAGTACATCACTGAAGGAGGATTTTGAGAGCTTAAAGACTCACACCATTTCCAGTTTGCTTTCTCCATTTCATGATCATGGTTGAGTTTTGAGCTCTCCACCATGCCTACCACTTGCTGCCCTGATTCTCTGGCACAGTGGATTCTTATCCCATTGTGAAGAGGCCTGACTTAACATTAGTGCAGCCATGACAGGCTGCAGACTAACAATACTGGGACTAGGCCTCACCATTACAATAACCAGGAAAAGCAGACCTGCAGCAGACCAATCATAATTGAGACAAACAAGTACTAATGCTCTAGAACATTTAGAATACCTTACATAATCTCTATATAGGTTGCCAGTTTCCTTGCACCAATGCCAGTACCAATCACTGTCTGACAAAACTTCTGTTATCTCATTCCTACCTAATCAGGAGTTCAACCCCCATCTGGATCCAAAATTCCCCTACCAACCCCCCTTCCTTTACTCCTTAAAAACCCTGCCATAACTGAGCTCAGGGCTCTCCCTGATCCAGCCGCTGTGTTGGAACAGACAGAGAGCCCAAGCTCAAGCTTGCAATAAAGGCTCTTTGCTTTTGCATATGAACTCAGACTCCTGGTGGTCTCTGGGGGGGCTGATGGCTCAGGCATAGCAATTGGAAGCGTAAGTCCAAATAAACCTTTTCTTTTCTATAAGTTGCCTTGGTCATTATGTTTTATCCCAGCAACATAACAGTCACTAATATGTCTGGAACTAGACTGAGGTCCTCATACTTTTGAGGCAAGCACTTTAAGGATTGAGCCATCTATCTCCAGGCCATAACATTTTTTTTTAACAAGACACATAGAATTAAATAAAAGAAATGGGGCCACAGTTTTCTTAAAACTTTCCTAATTACCACACAGCTAAGACCCTCTCTTTCTGTCCCTAAATCACTAATGAGAGGGGCGTGTGGCTGAGATAGGGAGCAAAGGACCCAGGCTAGCCTTCTCAGTACACTCATACCTCTGGGCAGCAAGGAAACAAAATCCAATGCTATGACACATCCATGGTAGGGACATGGTAGCGACAGAGGGCGCTTCTGTTACCTTTGGTCACTAGGTCCAAGGGAGGGCAGGACAAAGGGTCTAAATCTTGATTTCAGTCACTAGATCATTACCATATTTGGGGGAAAATTATCTTAAGATACACAACTGCTATTGGGCCCCATCCTTATATTTCCAAAGAAAAACCTATAGTAAGACAAAGTCATCCAGGGGAGACATTCTTCAAATATTGACGGAATCATACTTTGTCAACACAGTCACTCAATCAAGTGTATCGCGCTGCAGCTGAATGCTAAGCACTGTGACATCAAGTGTTTCCTAGCGCGGTTTGACTACTACCCAGACAACTAACTGCTCGGTAGTGATTGTCCCTGGTTGATTGACTGATGCTCGTAGCTTTTCACAGTCAGGGAGAGAAGTGAAGTGCTCTACAAATGGGGGTACCCCTGTATTTCATGCAGTTGTTTATATTATAGCCCAGTCCATAGTAAGGGTCACAACAAACTCATCAAAACACACAGAGAAGTAAGAACTAAATTACCACAAGGAAATTGAAAAGTTGCATGTAAGTTGTGCATCATCATACCTATCCTTTAGGTGTGATTGGGGTTTTGTTTTTGAAAAAGGACCACTAAGGAGCCCTGGCTGGACTGGAGCTTGCTATGGAGATCAGGTCAGCCTTGAACTCACAGAGGTAGACTGTCTCCTCCCCCGCCCAAGTACTTGGATTAAAGATGTACACATACCTAGCCCCCAGGTCTCATCTTAAATGTCACTGCCTTAGAGAAGAACTATGTCTTTATTTTAGTTTTTAGATTTACTTATTTTACTTTATGTGTGTGTGTGTGTGTGTGTGTGTGTGTGTGTGTGTGTATGTTTTGTCTGCGAGTATGTGTGTGTATATGTGTTGTGTGTACCTGGCGACAATGGAGATCCCAAGAGGGTGTCAGATCCCCCTACCGGAACTGCAGTGCTTGTGAGCCACTGTGTAAGTACTGGGATCCAACCCTGGTCCTTTGCAAGATCAACAAGTGCTCGCTGTCTCTCCAGCCTCAAAACAGAAATTCTTATTTGATATAATCTACCCTCCCTACTGATAATCTCCCATTCTTTCTCTTCTCTCCTGGCTTGTTCCCTTCAGAGCACTTAGTATAATCTTACTACGATTGTCTTTATTATTTGTTCTTGTATTTCTTAGGATATTGGCTAAATCAGTCCAGAGGCAGATGAATGGTGTGTGTGTGTGTGTGTGTGTATGTGTGTGTGTAAATCTGTTGCATGAGTTTACCCAGGGCTCCATTTTCTTTCCGACTAGTTGCTCATCACCACATGAGATACTTCCTTTAACGATGCTGTCAAGGCTAGCTCAACAGGACCATATTCATAATCTAGCAGCTAGACTCTAGCTCGCGGGTTACACAGCCACTTTCTTCTTCAATGACTCGATTCAAAAGCAATGCACCCACTTCTGTTCCCATCTGTCCCGTCCACACAGGGGGGAAAGTTGAGGCGTTTCTAGTTTTGTTTCTGTCGCTGTGGTAAAACGCCCCGACAAAAAGCAACTCAGAAGAGAGAGGGGTCTATCTCATCTTATAATTTGCAGGTTAAAGTCCATCGTTGCGGGGACATCAAGGGAGGAACTTCAAAAGTTAGGCACATCATTTCCACAAGTTGAAAGCAGACTGAGTAAATAAATACATGCACACTCGCATGCTTGCAAGCTCGGTTGTTTGCTTGTGCTTAGCTCAGTGGTTCACGCCCATACAGTTCAGGACCCCCTGCTTGGGGGATGATGCTGGCTCCTCCCACTTTGATTAACTTAATTATCACACACACACACACACACACACACACACACACACACGCACGCACGCGCGCGCACGCACGCACGCACGCACGCGCACACACACACACACACACACACACACACACGCACATGCACACACACACACTCATGATAACCCAATCCAGACAGTTTTTCACAGAGATTCCCAGCTGAATTTAGGTTGTGTCAAACTGGCAATGAAACCATCACAGATGTGCAGTGCCAAGCCAGGTGGCCATGCTCTCAAAGCTCTTGGTGCAGAGGTGGAGGGAGGGCTGTTGCTGAGGGGAAGAGAGGCAGGATGGATGAGAGGGCAGTTAGGGGTTTTTGCTATGTTTGCTTAGCTATGCCTTTATTTGTTTAAATGGGTTTAAATACTACGTACCTCACTCACTATTACAACCCTAGAAACTCGGATATAAGCACCTGACATACAGGTACTTGATGCCTCTCCATACACTACTGGATGGATGATGTTAAAATCTAAACACTAAAAATCATGGGGTCAGCTTTATAACTTCATGCTGGTCACAGTATTTGGCATTGCCACTCTCTGACTGGCTGGCATACTCGGACACCAAGTGCGTAGTACAGAGTTGCCTGCCACAAGCACTCGGGAAGGCAGCCTTCCATTTTTCCTATCCAGCAAGGAAACAGCCTTAAGTAAGATAGAAATCTATGTGAAGAACGATACTGACATGGTCTCCATTCCATTCAAAGGAGAAAACCAAGACATGTTCCGTAAAAGTCTGCATCATTTTCAACCTCATGTTGCCTGGGGTTGTCTGGAAAACAATGACCAGCAGCTGACAGGCAACCAGATAGCTCTGTTTTCTTCCTTTCTAAAATAGAGGGACACCAACTTCACCAACTTTCAGAATAAAAACTTGCATTAGTGAATAATGGGTGTGAGTTTGGGGGTAAAAATGACAACAAGAAAGAAGAAACGCATGAAGTGGGGCCCGGTTTGACCCTTTCAGAAAAATAAAACTTGATTCTGTCGTCTTTCCAATCTCTCTTCTCAGGACTCCTCAGAGCACACACTAATCCAGGTGCAGTAACATGCACCTGCTGTTAGTACTCCCACAGCAGGATGGGAGGAAGGCTCGGGAGAATGAATCCCTGGACACTCAAGAGCCAGCTAGCCTGGCTGTACACAGTGGCTAACAACAAAGATGTCCTGTCTCAAACAAGGTAGCAAGAGAAGACTGACAACCCAAGGTTGAACACTGACCCCACACAGACATGGGGGCACACAACACACAAAGGAGAAATTATGTACCAAGTTAAAAAAAAATTAAAGCCCACAAATGTATTTGGCATGACCCCTAGTCCTTAATCATCCCATTAAGGTGACTTATTTTTGGACTAACCATGTCTACTGCCTTCCTGCTCTACAACAGTCATGCGGTCCCCGACCTGCACTGCCCTTCTAGTACCAGCCCATGCCCCTGGCCTCTGCTCTTGGCCACAGTTCCCATCACTCCCCAGGCTCTCCTGTTGAAGTGGGATCCCTCCCTGCAAGCCACTTCATCTTTGTCTCTTTGCCTTTGCTCTTGGTCCTGCTCCTCCAATGGCTGGGTCTTTCCCTCTCCTTTCTAGAACCGTCTTTTGTAAGATTCAGCAGTTGTCTCACTTTTACCACAATGGCAGCCCTCATCCCAGACCCTAAAATCACACTGTGTTTTTATTGACTGTCAAGTAGCTCACACTAGAAGGCAGCATGTCAATTACTTCTTTAAAATATGTAGCTGATTGAAATAGGAATTTTGCATCGTTGTGAGAAAGGATGCGTGTTTCAAGGTGTGCTTTTAACTCACTGCCCTAGTCTTCCTGAGGATAAAAGGAAGTAGGAGGGTCTCCTGAGTACTAGAAGCCACTTAGATTGATAGCCCTGAACTTTGCCACATCATCGGTGGCTGAGTTATTGTCCTGTCATAGATGCACAGTTCACCTTGACCTGTATCAGATAGCTCAGAGGAGTAAAATGAATGATGCTGTTGGTAGAGGGCATGAAATCTTTCTCATCACTTTGCCTTATTAGTATGGCTTCTATGGCTTCATCTCAGCTAGGGCTGATTTTCTAGACACATAATAGAATAAATTATATGCATATATACTATATGATGTATGTTTATAATGTTGTAATTTTAAAATTATGTATAGTTTTATTTATATCAATGAATTTTCAATTTATACAGCTATAAATTTATATACTATATTATTTATATGTAATTATAAGATAAATTTATCGTCGGGCGTTGGTGGCACATGCCTTTAATCCCAGCACTCGGGAGGCAGAGGCAGGCAGATCTCTGTGAGTTCGAGGCCAGCCTGGGCTACCAAGTGAGCTCCAGGAAAGGCGCAAAGCTACACAGAGAAACCCTGTCTCGAAAAACCAAAAAAAAAACCAAAAAGATAAATTTATGTATAATTTAATAAATTATACATATCACACATATGATATATATATTCTTTAAAGTGCTGAGATGGAACCCAGAGCCTTGCACATGTTAGGCACTTGGCCACTATTCTACATCCATTCTAACCGTATTTTTATTTTGAGTGTGTGTGAGAGACTGTGTGTGTGTTCCCAAGAGGAAAAGGTTTGCCTCTGAAACAAGTGGTACCTGAGTTCCAGGTTTATGCAAATTTGTCCCAAGATGTCATTCACCCATTTCTATTTTTATAACAGGCATTCTAACACGAGGTTCTGTTTGAAATGAGGAATGCTCAAAGCCCCGAATTAAAATTTCAAACACCTCATGACTAGCGGAGTGTGTGCACTGGAGTCTGAAAACTGTAGGTAGAAGGCATTTGCTGTACCAGGGCAGAGTGGTGGAGCTGAGGATAATTGCATTTAAAAATAAAAGCAGTCTTCTTGCAGAGGTACCTCAAAAAGGTGTTCAGACTCTGAGCTTTTGAAATCTGCTTTAATATGCTCTCTGGCAAATAAATCTTGCCATACTCTTTCTTGTTAGAATGACGACAGTTTTCCTAGGCCATGGACATTGATTGACAGAGACAGGCTCCTTCTACTCTGTCATCATTAGCTGGGGTGTGATTCTAAATCGAGGGCCATTTAGCTTTGTTGAAGAAGCCTGCCACCAGTGGTCCACTCTCCTTCAGTTCTCACAGCAATTCTGAGAACAGTGTTGTTAGCATCAGCTCTGGGATCGTGTGGCCCAGAGCCTTGAGTTCTGGTTCCTCACATTGGTCTATGCTCATAAAGCAAGTTCTGTAACAGCTCCAAACTCCAGATGTTTCATGAATGAGAGGGACCTGACTTTTTCAGAATGCATCCTCCTGGCATGGTGGCACAGCCTGTAATCTTTGCAGATTGTTAAGATTGGGAAGAGATTAATCCATTTACGTGTCCCATTTAACACACAGCAAGCACAGGGTTATTGTTATCTTCCATTACAATTGAGCAGCTGGGCTTTCCTGAGGGCTTAATGACTCATTGAAGCTCTGTCATTTGATGAGGACCAGTCTTCCACCAAATCGTCTGTCACCCATGACATTTCAGCAGCAGGTGGTCAGCCCAAAGCATGCAACTGCACTTTCTCACCATGCCCTGCTGCATCAGACTGCATGTCCTGCATTGCCACACTAACATGTTTTTAATTCAAATAGAATTACAGCACTTTTCCTTCTTTCATCCTCTCCCAGCTACCCTCCTTCAAACCCCTCCCATGTCCTCCCTCCCTCCCAAGTGAGCCCGTGTGTGTGTGTGTGTGTGTGTGTGTGTGTGTGTGTGTGTGTGTGTG
>CABHPR010155077.1:45976-58539 GCA_902168415.1 Peromyscus melanophrys
GTGTGTGTGTGTGTGTGTGTGTGTGTGTGTGTGTGTGTGTGTGTGTGTGGTGCATGCACAAATCTATGTAAATACAACTTGTTGGGTCTGTTATTGTTGTTTGTATGTACATGGCTCTACTCATCCCTTGGAGAGGCTGATTCTCCTTCTCCCTGTAGTCATTAGTTGCTTGTGAAGTTTTGTATCTAGGGGTGGGACCCTGTGAAAATCTCCCTCTTTCACATGAACGTGTCCATTGGTATTGCCATCCTCTGGTCCGGTTTATGCAGTCGATTCTGAGAGATACTTTCACAGCAGACCTCCTGGTATTCTGGCGCTTGCCATCTTTTGGCCCCTCTTCTGCCATGTTCCCTGAGCCATAGATGCAGGAGCTGTGATGTAGATGTATCTGTTGGGAGGGCTCTGCTATGATCTGTTGCTCTCTGCATTGTGGCCAATTGTGGTTTTCTGAGATGGTATCCATTTGCTGTAAAGAGAGATTTTTTTCTGGTAAGGGGTGATGGGTACACTTTCCTGTGGTTTAAGATCAGATTTAGAATATAGCAAGGAATTGTGCTGGTCTAGAAAAGTGGTGGTGGTGGATTCTTTCTTAAGATCCATGACCTTACTAGCCTTGGGAAACTGGGTAGGTTTCCAGTACCAGGCATGATTTCCCTCCTGTTGAGTCTTAAGTCTATTTAGATGGTTGTTGATTGCCCTTGTTTTTGTCCCCAGAGGTGATAGGTGGTTCTTTTTATGGTATATAGAACTTAGTACTTTCTCTACATTGAAAACACAGAGAGCAGGAGGCATCTGTGATAGCGGGGCAAATTAGAAGGTAGTAGAATGGTTGCATAACTCTGAACATATGAAACTGCTGAACTGCCTGCTGTGAGTGAGTAGATTTATGCTGTGTGAATTGTATTACACCAGTGATGCTTAAAAAAAAATCAATGGAAGATCTATGGGGAGTTTTAGGGAACTGTTCTTAAGATCTAAATAAATTATATATATTGACTTCCACTACCCCCTCCAAAACGATTATCTTCTATGGAAAGTCACAGAATCACATTTCCATGTTTAGATAGCAGGCAAATTAGCAAACAAACAGCACCCCTAAAATAAACAAATGCCTTGCCCTTCCAAGCCCCCCAAGGACCTCTCTTACCTCATCTCAGTTCCATACAACCTTCTGTTTCCTAAGCATTGCTGAGATCCCTGAGACATGGGGTGTGGTCTGACTGTAGATTGGGTGTTTCCTCAGACGGAATTATTTTTTGCTAAATTGAAAACTCCTCAGCAAAGCAAACCCTGGCACTTCGCAGGAATAAAGAGAAATCTCTCAAGTCAGTCTTTATTAAACATGAATTCTCCCATTCTCAGAGCTAAACCTATTATTCCAGCAGATAAGCTTTAAATAAAGCCATGAACTGTGGGGAGAAAGAATAGATGCTCATCCATAAACTGCAGAGAATGTTGTCAGCCTTGACTTAGAGTCTTAGGCAGACTTGGTAAAAAATGTTCACTTGTCCCACAGGAAAAGCTAGCAAAGAAAGGGTGTGTCTGGTGTTCTCAGCACCCACTTGTCAGGTTAAAACACAAGATGCTTAATTCTAGGAGAATGTTGTCTAGATGACGTAAAGGCTTCTGGGCTTCACTGGTGGCCCCATCCTTCACGGAGGGCCCTGCTGACATCTGCATCACAGCGTCCTTAGTCCCAGCCTCCCGACTGGGTAGCACCTGGGAAAGATGAGTGGAGTACTCAGGCCTGGTTCCTCTGCCTGACCACTGAGACAACCACATCCATCCATCATCTGTCAGCCTAAGGAGCTGAGACTGGGGAATGAATGCATGCTCACCCCAATCACACATTCTGACCCTACATTCGTGAGTTTCAGCTTCTCGGTCCACTGTTTGTTAGTTTGTGCCTGTTTGTAGTGGCTCCATTCAAACACTTCTTGGTATTTTTGTAACTTAGGGGAGAAAGGTAAGGCAGTTGCTTCTCCAGTACACCCCCACTTTTGTGATCAGAAACCCTTTTGGTTTCATCAGTCTTTCTTTGCTAGTATTCTCCACGTCTTTATTTCAGAATAGTCAGATAGGGCTGTATTGAGTTACTGAACTATCATCATAAACCACAGGTCCCACATCTCAGCTACCATGGGTAGAATGGATTCTGTCCACAACAGAGAAAGCTCACCTATAGGTTTTGAATTCCCACACTCATCTCCTGTGCATGGGATGTGGTAAATTTTCAATGTTTGGGTAAATTTCAAGTTTTCATGTTCAATGTAGTCATCTGTATGTTGGTAACAGGACCCATTGTCCTGTCATTACTAGTCCAGAGAGTCATGTAGAACATTGTGATTTTGTCCTCTGGGGACTTCCAGCATCTAGGGCAGATCTCAGACATCAACAAAGTGGGAGCTATCTACATTAAACTCCTTCTGGTACAAACCACCCATATAGCATATTATGAGAGATAAAAAAATCAATCCATGTGTGGCAGTCTGCTACAGAAGCCTAATGTCCTTCCCGAAAAACTGAGATAATCGAATCAACAGCTCTGATTTATTGAGTGTATACTATGGGTCAGAAATAGCTAAATGTATCATATCTCATTTAATTCTCATAGTAGCTCAGAGAGGTGGGCGCTATTATTACTCTCCCCATTTTAAAGATTGATTAACTGAAGCTCCAAGATGTTAAGTTGCCCTGAGTCTCACAACTAGTGGAATTCTAGCAGAGCTAGGATACAAATTGCCTAAGCAGCAGGCTGCCCATTGGAATGAGCTCCATCCTGTGAGCAGGAGTCAGTGTGGAGCTGGGGGTTTAGGACCTAAGCCATCCTCAGGAAAAACACAGCCATTTTTTCAGGAAGTCATCTTTGTCCTCACGTTCCTCTGCAGCCAGAGAATAAAAATAGAAAAGTGCAAAATCAAATACCTGTTCTTTGCACTTGCCTATCTGGTGACCCACGCTTCTATGATCAAATCTCACTTTAGGAGTGTGTGAGTGTGCGTGTGCATGCGTGCGTGTGCATGTGTGTGTGTGTGTGTGTGTGTGTGTGTGTGTGTGTGTGTGTGTGTGATTTGATGGCACTTGTTCCAGTTTTCATTCTTTGACTAAAAATTGTGACCTGCGAATCCTTCCGTGTTTGTTACAAGCACTTTCCTAAAAATTTTCTTATAGAATGAAAATTTGGAAATGTCATCTCAACTGCCTTCAGGTCGCAGAATTTCCTCTGCCCTCCTTGCCTGGCTCCTGTCTGTGGGGGCATCTGTGGGTTTACATTGCTGATTCCTGATGTGAATTGGCCTCTGCATACACCAGGCTTCTAAATTCTGCAAAAGAAACGCTGAACTCAGAAGTTTTCAGAGGGATCTCTGTACACTCTGAAAAACTTAAGTCTTTCAAAAAACAAAAACAAAAACAAAGAATTAAAGGGATTATTTGGAACTTGGGGGTGGAGAGCAAAGACAAAAGAACCATTAAGGGGCAAGCAAATTTGTAATTGTAATACAAAAGCCTCAAAGAGCAGAATAAGACTTAACATAGGAAAACGTGGGTGACAGGATAGATCAGGCAGGCCCAGGTGTGAGTCACCAACTATTGTGACATCTTGCATCTCAGATTCACTGCCCCTCCAGTGCCCCATTAGTGTGTGGTCCCCTCAAACAACATGCTCACACTCATTTTCTGTGAATTAGATCTTCCCCACCGGGTCCACTGAGGCACACACACACACACACACACACACACACACACACACACACACACACACCCCGATCTCTCCTGGAAGCTCCCTTATAACATATGTACATGTGTATGTGTGTACACATATAATAGTGATGCGTGCGTATATAGCAGGTAAATAAGAAAAGCATTTTTATTGAAAGGATTTGTATTTAACAGTGTTACAGGACAGGCTCCTACCTAGGCAGCTGCTTGAGCTGGATACCTCAGAACCCACATCTGCCAGCTCTGCAGGAAGCGCTGACAGGAATTAATTGGCTTTCCTGAGCTCCAAGGCTCAGTTCTGCTGCTCTGTTCCAACAATCCCCTCAGGGCTCTGCTGTCTCATAATTTACCGTCCAGAGGGCTTTCTGTTTGCAAGAGTTCCATCTAACAGGCACTGCCTAATGCTTATAAAATTTCAAATTCAAGGATCTTGAGAAATTTTTAGGGCCTCTCAATCAAAGGGGACATGGCTGCATCCAAAGCATTTGGCTAAGTTGGGGTTCTTCTGATTCTAACCTGGTCCCTTCTAAAACGTGTGAAAAAAAATTGAAAGAATAAATTGTGCTTTGCACAAGTTTGGGCAAGATTTCTAAATGACAGTTCTAAATGCCATAGTCCAGAATATTGAAAAAAAATCCTTGAAGTATGAAATACTGAAAGATAGAAATCTTCCAGATATCATTCTAAAATATAATTTAATTTTTTGGGGGGTATCTAGACAACTTTTTAAATTTGAAATATGCAGAAGAAATTTATTTGTATATTAGATGTCATAGATTTATATTGATATTTGTTTTAGCTCATTAGATTTATAAAAATTTGCTTACAGACCTAGAAATGATTAGTTAGGCTTTTAGGGGAGGGAGGAATTTTCAAACAAAAATTTACCTTTGTGATTCTCCTTCCTCTTCTTCTCATCCATATCACAACTGCAAGGTTAAACACATTAGATTCTGCTAATTATATATTATAATCACGTAGCTGCACTAGAATTATGTATTTTACATTTTTACTCATTTTCACAAATTATCCAAAAAAGAATTATATCAATTTACATTTCACATAGGAAAAATGTTATTACAATCTATTCTTTTTCTTTACCAAAACGGTGAACTTTTTTATTTATAATTTTACTTTTTGTTGAAACAGATTTTTTTCATATAATATATTCTGATTATGGTTTCCCTTCCTCCAGCTCCTCCCAGATTCTACCCACCTTTCTACCCACCCAAATCCACACCCTTCCTTTCCCTCGCTCGTTATCAAACAGACAACTGAAACAAACAAACAGTAAAAGAAGAGCCAAAGAGAAAGGAGGAGAAACACAGAGGCAGACACATAGAGAAATTCCATGAAAGCATAACATTGGAACCCATAATAGATAAGCCAAAGCCCTATATGGAAACAAAACAAAACAACTGCCCCTCCAAAAATACCATTGTGTTCATTTTGTGTTAGCCGTCTCCTGCTGGGCATGGGGCTTGCACTTAAGTGTGGTTTATATACTCTGTGACACTCTGTTGGAGACTTCTCTTTGTGAGCAGTTGTCAACTGGAGATAGCTTCTTGGTTAGGGATGGGTACTTGTATCCACCCTCTCCACCTGCCTCAGTCCCATGCGGGCTCTGTGTATGCTGCAATAGTCTCTGTGAGTTCACATGTGCCTCAGTCCTGGCGTGTCTAGAAAGGCCTTGTTTCCTTGATGTCTTTCATCTATGGTGGCTCTTACTATCTTTCTGCCACCTATTCCACAGAGTTCCCTGTGCCCTGAGGGGATGGATTTGATGGAGACATCCCATTTAGGATGAGTATTCCAAGGTCTCTCCCTCTGCATGTTGTTCAATTGAGGGTCTCTGTATTTGTTTCTATCTTCTGCAGAAAAGCTCATGTGATGATGGCTGAGTGAGACACTGATCTGTAGGTATAACAGAATATTGTTAGGCGTCATTGTATTGCTATGTTCCTTTGGCAGAACAGTAGTGTTTGGTTTTCCCCTAGGTCCATGAACTATGGAGTCTCAGGTTCATGGCCACCTGAGCAGGGTCAGGCATGGGTTTCATCTTATGTTGTGGACCTTGAATCCAATCAGACAGTGGTTGGTGACTCCCGTAATCTTTGTACCACTGTTGCACCAGCGTATCTTGCAGGCAGGTCACCACTGTAGATGGAAGGGTTTGTAGCTGGGTTGGTGTGCATCAGTCTCTCCTCTTGTAGTGTACAGAGTACCTTACAGTACTATGAATACTGTTCAACAGAGGTGAAGGCTCTAGGTGGGCACCAGCTCGACTTCTCTGTGTCCAATGAGTTGTGTAGATGTTGCCTTCAGCAATGCAGCCTTGCCGTCCGTTTGTGGAGAGCGAACTGTAGCCTTGGCAATAGCCTGGATTGTTGGGGGGGGGGGGCGGTTCCCATGGGGCCCCTTTGGCCAAAAACTCAATTAGATGTGACCCATTCCTGGCACTGGAGGTTTCATTTGGCAGTGAGAGACAGACTAGGTGGGGTTCCATCTCTCCTGTCATTTGGCGATTTCACTTAGATCACCTTCAGACTTGTACAATTGGGAAGCTTCTGCTGTGCTCATTTTCCATACAACCCCTCAGACGGCCCTTAGTTTTAGCTTTCTCTCCCCTCTTCTCTCCCCCTTTCCATGTAATCCTCCCATTCTATATTTCCATGTAATCCTTCCATTCTCTCTCTCCATCTATAACTACCCTATTTCCCTCCCTCAGGAAATCCTTCCCTCCCTGACAGTCCCTTACTCTACACCCATGAGGGCCTTTTAAAGGAGAGGCCTGTTAAAGGAGCTGCCTATTTTTGCCGTTAGCACCGAGCCAGATAGCTGTTTCTTAAAGGAGCCATACCTCTGCTCACCACCAACAAACAGAGCCTACCTGAGAAAATTCAGCTACCAAGAAGCCATGCTTGACTCCATTTTTGTGTGTCTAGAATACTTTTTTAAGCTTTGTCAGATTTTATGTGGAAATTCCGGCCAAATGTTTAGGCTCCATATGTTGGTGGAAGTTTCCCTGTCCCGAACACCTGCTCTCAAATAACAGTCAGCTGGTTCCCAAATAACTAACTCAGAGACTTAATGTAAATTATAAATGCTTGGCTGATAGCTCAGGCTTGTTACTACCTAACTCTTACATTTAAATTAATCCATATATCTTACCTGTGTTTTGCCATGTGGCTCATGGCTTGTTAGCTTATTTTTTACGCATCCTGCTTCCTCGGCAGCTGGCTGGCAACTCCACTGACTTCAACTTCTTCTTCCCAGAGACCTCTGTTTCTGGTGTCCTGTCTATACTTCCTGCCTGGCTACTGGCCTGTCAGCTTTTTATTAACCAATGAGAGTAATTCATATTCACAGTGTATAGAAGAACTATTCCACAGCAGTTTTCTGTTGTTTTCTTTATCTTAGCCTGTCTGACTGGGGTAGGAAGAAATCCTAAAGCAGTTTCAATTTGTATTTCCCTGTCATACTACTTCTTGTCATATGCCCAAAGGACTTGACAACCTGCTCCACTGATACTTGCTCAGTCAAGTTCATTGCTGCTCTGTTCACAAAGCTGCGAAATGGAAACAACTGGGATGCCCTTCAACTGATGGACGGATAATGAAAATGTGCTACATACACACCATGGAATTATTTTCAGGAGTAAGGAAAAAGGAAAGCATGAAATTTTCTGGCGAATGGATAGATCCAGACAACAATGCACTAACACAAAAGGACAGGCACTGTGTGGTCTCTCTTATTTGTGATTCTTAGCTAAGAATCTTTAGGTGTTGAGTATAGATGCTGGGGCTACGGCAGAAACAAAGAAAGTCAGAAGGGACCACAGGGTTGGGGAGCCCTAGAGGGGGTAACAGTGGGACCCAGGTGCTGTGAAGGGGACATGGGAAAACAGTGGGGACATTTTTACTGGGCAGGCACAATGAGGACAATACACAAGGAGAATCCCAAAACAGCACAGGCTGCTGCTTTGGTTGCTTCCCAGAACGTGAAGGGTTAGAACCCAAGGCTGAAGGCAGCATGCACTTTGGATTCAGGCCTGGAGGAATCAAACTGGAACTGGCCTGAAAGCCTCCTCCTTGACGACTACCTCTCATAGTTTCTTAAGGATTTATGCAAGCTGCCCAAGGGAGAAAGACAATCAATAGTTCTCCCCAGCTGTAAAGCCTATAGCCTCATAATGACTGGAATGAGAAGATAGTCCCAAGGGTGCAACAGTGTTATTTATATCATGGGGGTGTGTGGGTAACCAACAGCCATCTAATTGGACTTAAGGCTTGCTCAGTAGGAAAGAATTCATGTCTGGTACTGTAAACCCAGCCAATTACTCTTGGCTGGAGAGGTCATGAACCCTAGAGGAGAACTTGCTGCTGCCGTCTCCTGAATAATTCCCAACTGCATTCTAAATCCTTATCTTTATAGTCACAGATAAGTGTAGCTCTCCCCCTCAACCAAAGACGATTCTTTTGGTTGCAGATCCACAAACAGTCAAAATGCAGAGAACAACCGACCTGTGGGGTGTCCAGCCCAAACTGATACATCTACACACAACCCCTGTAGGTGAGGCTCAGGGAATGTCTCGGAAGAGGGGGCAGGAAGATTGTAAGAGCCAGAAGGACCAGGATGTCTGCCGTGAGATTGTGGTGATACTATGTTCCCCCAAATATTGTGCACCCTAATAAACTTATCTGGGGCCAGAGAACAGAACAACCACTAGATATAGAGGCCAGAAAATGGTGGCACACATGACTTTAATCCTAGCATTCCAGAGGCAGAGATCTGCCTGGATCTCTGAGTTCAAGGCCACACTGGAAACAGCCAGGTGTGGTAACAAGAGTCTTTAATCCCAGGAAGTGATGGCAGAAAGCAGAAAGGTATATAAGGTGTGAGGACCAGGAACTAGGTCGGTTAAGCTTTCAGGCTTTTGAGAAGCAGTTCAGCTGAGATCTATTCGGATGAGGACACAGAGGCTTCCAGTTTGAGGAAACAAGATCAGCTGAGGAATTGGTGAGGTGAGGTGGCTGTGGCTTGTTCTTCTTCTCTCATCTTCCAGCATTCACCCCAATACCTTGCTCTGGGTTTGATTTTATTAATAAGACCTTTTAAGATTCGTGCTACATGAGATAGTGTCTCCTATGGACCACAGGCAAGCTACACCCATGAAATCTTAACTGTATGGTTGCCTAAGCAGGGCCCACATAATGACAAGGCCAGTTGACATGTTATATGGATGGGGTACATCTCACAGGGCCCCACCCCTAAATAAACACCTACATGTAATTAATGGCTGCTGAGAGAGAATCAATTTCTCCAGGGACAAGCCCCATTATAGGTTATCCGAAGCAGTCATCCCTACATGTACATATGAGAGACACTCAAATGGACTCAGCAGGATATATATATATATATATATATATATACATTATATATATAATATGTGTATATGTGTGTTGTATAATATATTATATAACATAAATTCCGTATTATATAACATACATAGATTTGTAATAACAATTAAAGAAGAAGAGGTCATGAATTTGAGAGGTGGTGGGAGGACACAGAAGGAGTGGTGAGGGGAGAGGAACAGTTCTCAAGTATGAAATTTTCAAAAACCAGAAAATTAAAAAAAGAACTCTCAATACATTATTTGTACCAGTGATTTTGGAATTGATGTGAAGTTGAAATATGTGGTATAACAAATTTTAACATTCATGCTGACAATTTGAAATAACAGAAAAATCACAAAATTCAACACATGAAAAAGTATATTACAGAGACAGATTATACACTACTACACAGTAGTGTTCTCTTCAGCAGGCTTATATTATAACCTTTAACAATATTTTGATAACTTACATCACAATGAATCTCTATTATTGACTTTCTTTGGGGTGGGGCATGCCTCTCCACAGAGAAGATATTCACATTTATTTTCTGTGGGGTAGATCTATTCCACCAAGACTCACACATAGATTTTCCTGGAAACTCCTTCAGTCAAAATAAATAAATAAAAAGCATTAGCAGATATCCATACACTCAAGCATCCTGTGTATGGCTGAAAATACTCTGTCTTCACCCCCAGCCATTCAGCTCTCAACCCCTCATAGAGAACCATTTCTGTTCAGTGGGAATTGTGGCTTAGGGAATTTGTTCAGGGTTTCAGCAATTGGCTTTGTAACTCTTTAGGATTCTAGATTTTTTTTTTCTTTTTTAAATTTCAGGCTTTAGGAGTTTTTCTTTTTGGGAATTTTAAACCGCTGGATTGTTGGTATTTGGAACTATAACCTTCATAACTGTAACGAGAGCTGGGGTTCTCACAGTGACTATTCCTCTTCCCGCTCCCCTGGCTGGCAGTATTTGCAATGAGGGCAAAAATCCTTCCAATTAAGAGTAAGAGCCTTTGAGTAAGATCAAGCTGGCCAGGTCAGAGGTTTAGGGCCGAGAGTCCTCTCCATTGTTGGTTCTGTTCATATGTGCTCTCAAATACTGCAGATATGATATGGACTCCGTCCCTTCTTTCAGCATGCATCTGGGAAGCTCCTATTCCCTGAAGCATCACCTCCAGGACAAGCACATTGATTCTGTTTTACAGGAAAGGATGAAGTAAGAACATTGTGTGTCAGAGCACAGTGACCAGTGACTGTCACTCAGTTCAAAACTCAGAAGTCAGAGTGGCTTTCTATGGTTGTCTCATCAACCTCTGCAAAAGTAGAGGTTCATCCCTTTGTCACACTGTCTACAGGGATCACACTCCCTCCATAGCCAGATAACTCGCATTGGCTCACTGTTTTCCAAGTGCAAGGCTAAAGTGTACTCTTTCTAACTTGCTCCCATTTGCTTTCTTCTTAGTAGCCATTGATTAGCCATGAGTCTAGCCATTGACTGATTGATGGGCCTACCCATTCGTTTTTTTCGTTTGTATAGGATGCCTACTATACAGTCACAAGCCTCAAACTCTAAGAGCTGACAAGTTACGACAAGGTATCATAGACTTTTGTAAAGATAAGCCATACAGTGTGTGATCACTCTCCACCCCATGCTATAAGAATGAGGAGGAAGAACAGGAGGGTGTGGATTTACAGACACCATCAGTGCTATGGTCTGAATGTCATGCCTCTCTGACATTTACATGCTCCATCTATAACCAGTGTAATGGTATTTGAAGAAGATGAGGTCATGAGGGTCAGTACCCCTCACTAGGCTAGGCTGAGTGGCCTAAGAGCCCTTGGGATCCACCTATCCCCCCCTTCCCACCACACTGGGATTTCAGGCACATGCCGCTGGCAAGGTGCCCCTTGCTCCTATAAACTTCTTACCCATGCTCCTATAAGCAATTCTAATGAAACTCATTGGGACATTAAAAATATGAAAGTAGAAAGCAGGCTTGCTGGGAAGAGGAAGGGGATCTGTGGGGGAGGGGAACAAGAGAGGGTAACAGGGGGTGAATATAGCTAGAATAAATTATTTATATGTGTGGATAAGAGTAGGGTCTGGTCAAGGGGACGTACTTGGATCTTCCTGGGCAGGGGAAATAGAACATATTTTGCTGGTGGACTAGGGGGCTGGTGAGAATGGGAACAGGAGGGATCAGGTCAGGAGAGAGGGATGGAGGAGAGTACTGGAAGAGATAACTGGAGAAGGGGACATTTTGGGGTGAGGTAGAAACCTAGTGCAATGGAAATTTCCAGGAATCTACAGGGTGACCCTAGCTAAGACTCCTAGCAATAGGGGAGACATAGCCTGAACTGGCCGTCTCCTCTGACCAGGCAAGACTTCAAGTGGGGGGAGGTGGAAACCAACCCAGCCGTATAACCTTTGACTTACAATTTGTCCCGCCTACAAGATGTGCTGAGGTAGAGGTAACACAGAAATTGGGGGAGTGGCCAGCCACTGACTGGTCCAACTTGAGACCCACACCAGGAGAGGGAGCCCACCTCTGACACTGTCTAGAGGGCTAGGATCCAGGGGCTGGATAGCCCAGAGACCCAGGATAGAACCAAACAGGACTGGCAAAAAAAAGTCAATGAAATGATTCCTAATGGTATTCTGCTGTACTCACAGAGCAAAGCCTAGCATAATCATCATCAGAGAAGCTTCGTCCAGCAACTGATGGAAACAGACGCAGAGATCCCCAGCGAAACATTGGGCTGAGCCCCAGGAAAGTCTACAGAAGTGGGGAAGGAAGGATTGTAGGAGCCAGAGGGGTCAAGGGCACCACAAGAAAACCCACAGAATCAACTAACCTGGGCTCAAGGAGGCTCACAGAGACTGAACTGACAACCAGGAGCCTGCATGGGACTGACCTGGGCCCTCTGCACGTGTGTTGCAGTTGTGTGGCTAGGTCTTACTGTGGGATTCCTGACTTGGGGAACAGGGGCTGTCTCTGACTCTGTTTTCTGCTCTTGGGTCCCTTTCCTCCTACTGGGTTGCCTCATCCAGGCCTAATAGGAGAGGAGGTGCCTACTCTTGCTGCAACTTGATATGCCATGCCTTAAGATTTAAAATTTTAATAATTTTAAAATCATTTTTTAAAAAGGAAGAAGAAGAATAGGAGCTGGGAAGACATCTGAGCCTAGTGGCCTATTTCCCAAGCACGAGGACCCAAGTTCAGGTCCCAGGCCATGCATAGTATTGCATGTTCATAATTCCAGTGCTGGAGAGGCAGACAGGACTTGCTGGCTAGATAGTTTAGCCTAATAGCCAGCTCCATGGCAATAAGAGACCCTTTCTTAGAAGAGATGGCTAGCATGCCTGAGGATGACATCTGAGGTTGTCCACCAGCCTACACACACACACACACACACACACACACACACACACACACACACACA
>CABHPR010155078.1:6370-23097 GCA_902168415.1 Peromyscus melanophrys
AGAGAGAGAGAGAGAGAGAGAGAGAGAGAGAGAGAGAGAGAGAGAGAGATCCTCAACACATTTGCAACTGTCCATAGTCCACATTCATTCTGTCCCTGTCATCTGATGCTAACATCTCCCCATTACCCAATGGGAAAATAAACAGTGTATGGCCACACCAGTTCAACTGTTTAGTTACGTACATTGGGAAGAATGACATTTGTGTACATTCCCAGAAGACATGGATTAAAGAACTGACCTTTCCCTTGGTGTGAAACTAATTTGTTTTGTATTGGAATTCTGATGGCTTCAGTTGAGCCAGGCATTTTGTTGCCCTGGTGTTTATGTCTGAGACTAGATATCAGGCTGAATGAAATTCCATCTTCCTTAGATTGATTTGTATATTAGTATTTTCTAAAATATTATCAAATGAAAAACATTTCTAAAAGTGTCTCCTCCTGGATTTTGTGTGTAAATTTATTTAAATGTGTATGTGAAAATATCCAAAGAATAAGAAAAGTGACTTTAAGCTAGGGGATGTTTCATCAGGTAAAGTAAAGGGAACCTGAGTTTGATCCCTGGAATCTACTGTAAAAAGCTATAGTCTCAGAATTCCTATAGTGAAATGAAAGGTAGACCCAGAAACTCAAAAGCTGGAGTACCAGCTGGCTGCTGTACACAGCACAGAAAGAGAAACAAAAGAGATCCTGCCTCAAAAACAAGGTGGACGAAGAGAGCTGACTCCCCAAGTTCTTCTCTGACCTCCACCCATGCGCGCACGAGTGCACACACACACACACACACACACACACACACACACACACACACACACAAATATTTAGGAAAAAGGTGATCTTCATTCTAATAGAGCAGGAAAAGTCAGACATAGTAGCACATGCCTTTAGGCACTTAGGAGGCAGAGGCAGAGACAGGTAGATTTCTTTGAGTTTGAGGCTATCCTGGTCTACATAGCAAGTTTCAGGGAAGCCAGGGCTACATAGAGAGACCCTGTCTCCAAAAAAAAAAAAAGAAAGAAAGAAAGAAAGAAAAAAAAGCAAAAGAAGAATGACAAAAAATACCCAGTGATCAATGATGACAATTTCAAAGTCATAGGTGATCTCATTGATGGGTCTTGTGTTCTTTTTATAATTAAAATAGAGTCTGGCCGGGTGGTGGTGGTGCACACCTTTAATCCCAGCACTCTGGAGACAGAGGCAGGTGAATCTCTGTGAGTTCGAGGCCAGCCTGGTCTCCAAAGTGAGTTCCAGGAAAGGCGCAAAGCTACACAGAGAAACCCTTTCTCAAAAAAACCAAAAAAAAAAAAAAAAAAAAATAGAGTCTGGAACCAGACAAAAAGTCATGAAAGTAAATGCCAGGTGGCTCATAGTGAAAGCTTTATTAATTACTAATCAGTACACTTCATTAATTCTTAATTAACTTCACTCTAATGTTCTTCTGGAGAAGCATCACACCATTCCTTTTCACGGTTATTTTGAAATGTATCACAAGTATTTCCATTGTGAAAGTGCATGTAATACTGTCCAGTCCATGCCTGGCATGCACAAGGCTCTGGGTTCAATCACAGGACTAAAATATGAAACTGGTCTTTATTTAGGTTCTGAGACTCTTCATCTCTCTCTCTCTCTAATGCTTGAATTTATTTATTATTATTATTGTACATGTGTGGGTATGGAGTGTATGTGTGTGTGCAGGTGTGTACATGCTGTGGTGTGTATGTAGAGGTCAGAGCACAGCTTTAGGGAGTCAGTTCTGTCCTTCCACCTTGTCTTTGAGGCAGGGTCTCTCTTTTATCTGCTGTGTTTTGTACTGAAAACTTGTAGGTGATTCTCCTGTGTGTCTCCCATCTACCATTGCTCCTGTGATGCCTGCAACTGTATCCAGTTTTTCACATGGGTTCAAGGGCTTGAACATTTTCCTGCTAAGCCATTATAGACCTTCATGCCTTGATCTCTTGTTCTCTCTTTGTCTCTGTCTCTCTCTATGTATGTGCCTTCCTCCCTCTGTGCTTTCTTTCATTATTTTTGACAGCATCTGGAGTATCCTAGGCCAGCCTTGAACTTCTGATCTTCCTTCCTCTATCTTCCCAGCACTGGAATTCTAGGCATTTACCACTATATCTGATTTTATGTGGCCCTGGGGTTTGAACCCAGGGTTTCATATATGCTAGGCAAGTACTCTACCGACTGAGTTACCTGCTGCTACCGTGCACACTGTTGAATTACAAGTTCCCCAGTTGCATTACAAGAAATGGTGACAGTCAAACATGAAGTGTCTCTGAAGTCCCAGTGAGGTCTCCTGGCCACCAAAGACAGTAATTGGTTTGGGGTTGTGGTTTTAATTCCTTTTTTTCTACATTGCTTTTTCAGAGATAAAATATTACCTTAAAAATCTATAAGAAGTGTCATTTAATACATTCCCCATAGGCCATGACATTATATCAGATGTTTATTTTCAAAAGGCTCGAACTCCCAATAAAATATACTGATTCAACAAACAGAAACTTTCCTAGACAACAACATAGCTAGCTGAATAAACACGCCCAGAGCTACTCATCTGCTTCTAACAGGAAGGAGGCATCTTATCTCAGCAGAGGGGAATGCTGTGAAGCTGTAACTAAACCCCAGACACTTCCTGGCCTCTCTTCCTTGCCTCGCTTGCTTTCCCCAGCCCCTTCCACCTTTGCTACCTCCCAAGACACAGTGCTGGCCTAAGGTGACTCCACATGCCCAATGCCTAAGCAGCTGCTTTCTTCATCCTCAGAGTCCTGATGTCACCTCTCTGACAATGGGTCAGAGCCAACTTAAGGCCCTGTGGCCTGACTTTGGCTCCCTAGGAGAGTCTAGAAGCCACACCAAACCCGCTTCACTGCTTTGGCCCGGCTGTTCTTGGCTGGCTAAAGCAGACTCAAACCCACCTTCTCAGTATACTGGCTCCCACAGCTCTCTTGTAGTTACATTTTCCACTACCGGCCAGTACCACTGGTCTTGTGAATTAGGGAGCTTTGCAAGCACACAAGGAAGGTGCAAATTTTATTGTGTCTTGTTCAAATAGGTCTGCTTGAAATCTTGGGGTCCTCCCCTCTAGAGCTTCACTGATAGTTTGCAAAGTCATACATTTCTTGGTAGCTGAATTCTGCTTTAAGTGTCTTAGGTTGTCAACAAACAACAGTTGTCACTCAAGGGAGCCAAGAACTAGGAAGTACTTTCCTGACAGTGTTCTGACTCGAGGCCTATGATGATACTTGGACGAAGCAGCCAAGAATTACTAAACAGTTTAGTGCTGGAATCAAACTTCACAACATACTTCATCAGATTTCTTTGCACAGACTGGTTCTACCTAGCATGATAACCAAGCATATATAATGGGTAGTTCATGTGAATGGTGGATACTAATTAGAATGCAAATGGCTAACGGTCAGTGCAGTTATTTTAGAGAAACTTCTGGAAACAAGGGATGAAGGAAAGTTTGTTATCTTACATTGTTTACTTCTGAAGGTCAGTTATTCCTCTGATGACACGACGCACTCATTTTCTATCAGGATAAATTATGACAGAGCTGCCTCTGTCTGATCTATAGGACATGTAGCTTAAATACCAAGTCATTCTGGGACTCTCAGGTCCTTTTAGCCTATGAGAGCCATTGATCCTAGCTGTAGATTTTTCGGTAATGTCTGCCTTTACTTAGGGTCTTCAGAGTGGGTCTCATAAGACCGTGTTTCATTTGTCTTTGTCCCATTTTTCCTCCTTCCAGGCAAGGGTGTCCAACCTCTTGACACTGTGATACGATGCATACAGATATGTCAGGCTACTTTCATAGCTATTCCAGGATGCACATGGCCCATGGACTGAAGGTTAGACATACCTGAGAAGGAAGGACTGAGAGATGGAAGTGTGATTTCAGAAGCTACTTCTGTGTCTTCATGCAGACTTCCTAGGGTCCTGAATTAGGCCAAGTACAGAGACTGAAGCAGCCATTTCTCCAACTTGGCTGCATATCAGAATAATTTGAGTGGGAGTCTTTAAAAAATACTATTATCTGGGTCTCATCTCCAGAGATTGGTCTAATTGATTCAGCTTGCAACTTGTATATCAGGAATTTGAAAAACTCCCCCAAGTAATAACAGTCAAGGCAGAGAGAGAGAGAGAGAGAGAGAGAGAGAGAGAGAGAGAGAGAGAGAGAGAGAGAGAGAGTTTGTAGGTAAGAATTTTGAGCTGAGGCTATGATTCAAAAGAGCGCTTTCCTGTCTTGTGTGAGGTTCTGGGTTCCACCCCAGCACTGCAGGAAGAATTGAAAGTTTCTGCAAAGCACTTTTTAGTTCAGAATTCTCTGGAGCACCTGCCAAGAAGGTTTCAAAGTGCTCAGACCCATGTGGTTGTCCCTTGCCAGGCAGTCTTCTGGGAGGTACCCGTCTTGTCACAGTTTTTCACCACTCTGGTGTCTTTTGTAAATTCAAAATTCCTATGATTTGACATCAAGTAACCAACTCTCCTCTCTGGGCTCCCCAGGCTTCCTGGGCTCCAAAGGAAACCAAGCTATGTGTTGGCCCTGTCATTCTTCCTTTTTGGGTATGTCATAATGGGAATAGACCTCACTGCAGGAGCCAGCTGATGTTCACCACCAGCGTAGGCCCTTGCCTGAACATGAGAAACAGCTCCCATGTATTTGATGCCTATGGCTGCCGGAAAAAACAAACAAACCCACCAGTCTTGTGGATTACAAACCACAGAAATTCAAACTTAAGTTTGGTGACACATGCCTGTAATTCTGACACTTGGGAGGTAGAGACAGGTAGATCAGGAGTTCAAGGATAGCCTTGGCCACCTAGTGAGTTAGAGACCAGTTTATGCTACAAGAAACCTTGTCTTAAAGACAAACACTCTGAAAAAGCAAACTAACTACAAAACAAAGAATTTTCTTTTCTCACTAGTCTGGAGGCAAGAAGTCCAGAATCTGTTACTGACCCCAAATCAAATGGTGAACACGCTGTGTTTCTGCAGGCAGTTGCTACCCTTCCTTGACCTGGGACCACATCACTCTTCTTCCCCTTCTGTAGTTACAATGCCATCTCTCTATCTGTGCAATACTTCACAATGCCATCTCTTTATCTGTGCAATACTTCTCTTTATCTCCCCCTTATAAGAACATTTAGGATCCACCTAGATAATCCAGGATCATCTCTACATCTCAGGACCCTGAGTTTGATCACATTTTCAAAGATACTATTTCCATATATGGTAACAGGCATCCCCGGGCTCTTGAGACTATAATATGACTATTTTGAGTCTGATTTCAGCCTGCTGGGTCACAGTGATCTTTTGAGTTTGTGGCTGCTGGGAATCCCTATTCAAGCCCTTCCCTAACACATGTACAAGGGAGCTGAGTCCCACAGCCCAGGGATAGCATCTCCACAGATGCTGAGATCTGGCCTCAGCACAGAAGAGAGAGCAAGGACTTGGAGGTAGTGTTTAAACTGGGCTCTACCACTGAGATGCTTGTATGAATTGCCTTCCTGGGTAAAACAGGACCAGAATCCAGGCTGAATGAAGGTGAGCCATGTGACTGCATCTGGCATGGGTGCTCACTATCTTCAATGGCCCTGCTATCCTTTCTCCTTTCTCCATTTTTGCCTTTGCAGACAGCCCTGGAAAAGAACGGATGCAATAAGATGCCAGAGAGAGCTTCTCTTTAAAAAAATTTAAGTGTGTGTGTGTGTGTGTGTGTGTGTGTGTGTGTGTGTGTGTGTGTATACGCATACATGGGCATGTGTGCTTGCAGGTGCCTGCAGAGCTCAGAGAGGACATTGGATCCCCTGGAGCTGGAATTATAGGAGCTTGTAAGCCCAATATAGATCCTGGGCATTGAACTAAGGTCCTCTGGAAAAGCAGAAAGCTGCTCTTAACTGTTGAGCTATATCTCCAGTCCCCAGGTTTTTCTTTTTACAGTTTTATTGAGATATCTTCCCTGTTTTATTTTACTTTTGAGGTTCTGGTGATAGAAATGGAGGCCATTTATTCACTAGGCAAGTGCATAGAGCAACACCCACATCTCCACATTAGTCACTAAAAGTGCTTAACTCAGACTGAGGAGGTGGCTCAGTGGGAAAGAAAGTTTGCTGTGCAAGCATGAGGACCTGAGTGTGAATCCCCAGCACTCATATCAAAAAGAAAAAGAAAAAGAAAACAAAACTGTGGTGATATATTGTGTACCCCAATATAGCTTACCTCAGGATCAGAGGACAGAGCCAGCCACTAAATTAGACGTAGAGGTCAGGCAGTGGTGGCACACACCTTTAATCCTATCACTCCAGAGGCAGAGATCTGTCTGGATCTCTTTGAGTTCAAGGCCACACTGGGCTACATGAGAGAAACAGAGCCAGGCAGTGGTGACACATGCCTTTAATCCCAGGAAATAATATGGCACGACACAGAAAGGTATATAAGGCGTGAGGTAACAGGAATTCACACTCTTGAGGCTGAGGATTTTGTAGAAGTAAGCTAGTGGCTGGCTGTTCTGCTTCTCTGATCTTTCAGCTTTCACCCCAATATCTGGCTCTGGGTTTTTTATTATAAGACCTTTTAAGATTCGTGTTACACAAAACAACAACAACAAAAGGCATGGGTGCATGCCTGTAAACCTGGCAGAGACAGACAGATCTGGAGAGTTCACTGGCCTGCCGACCTAGCCAAAATGAAGAGCTTCTCGTCCAACGACAGGCCCTGTCTCAGTGCAATAAGGTAGAGAGGAACACAAGAAGATGCTAATGTCTTCCTCCTGCCTCTGCATCATGCATCACACAGTTCACATGCATGCACCACACACACACACCACACACACACACACACACACACACACACACACACACACACACACAAGTATCTGACTCAATGGTTTGGCGTATAATGCACTGTTAACTTTTAAAAAATTTAAAATTATAGCACAATATATAGAATATAAAACTTGCTATCTTAACCGGTTTTACATAGAAAATTCAGTGTCATTAATTAGAAAATGTTATATAACCATTGCCACTACCTATTTCTAAAATTGTTTCATCACTGTGTAAGGATTAAGCAATAATTCTCCATTTTCCCTTCCCCCAGCCTCTGGTAACCTCTAATCCACTTTCTGTCTTTGTTAATTTGCTTGTTGATATTTCATAAAAGTGGAGCATACAGTATTTTTGCCTGGCTTCTTTCAGTTAGGATCATGTTACACGTCTTATCTACATGGAAGAATAAAGCTGTGCTTTCTTTCTTAATGCCTAAATGGTATGTCATGGTATGTATATTTTGTTTATTCATTCATCTATTTAGGTAACTTGAGTTGTTTCCACCTTTTGGGGTGTGTGTGTGTGTGTGTGTGGGTGTGTGTGTGTGTGTGTACCACAGAGAACATACAGAGATCAGAGGACTACTTGCAGGCGTCAGTGCTCTCTTCACCAATTGGGGTTCAGAGGTCAAATTCGGGTTGTCAGACTTGGCAGCATCAGAACCGTGTGTGTGTGTGTGTGTGTGTGTGTGTGTGTGTGTGTGTGCACGCGCGCGCATTGCCTCCTGTGTATGCTCATGTGTATGTGCATGCATGTAGGGGCCAACGTTGATGTAAGGTGTCTTCCTCAATTATTCCCCAGCTTTTTGGTGAGACAGGATTTCTCTGTGTAGCCCTGGCTGCCCTGTAACTCATGCAGCAGACCAGGCTAGCCTCAAACTCAGAAATGCTCCTGCCTTTGCCTCCTGAGTGCTGAGATTAAAGGAGTGTGCTACCACACCTGGCTCCCCACCTTAGTTTTTGAGACAAGGTTTCTCACCGAACCCGGGGCTCAGCAAGTTGCAGAGATCTGCCTCTCTCTGTCTTTCCAGCTCTGAGATTATAGACATGTGCCACCATATCTGGCTTTTTAATATGGGAGCTAGGTATCCAAACTCAGGTAGGTCCTCATGTTTGTATAGACAGCATTTTCTCCACCGAGTCATCTCTTCAGCTCATGGGTATTGTGACTAGCCTTACAATGTACATTGGTGTGTAAGTATATACGCAGCTGAGCCCCTGTGTTCAGTTCTTTGGGGGCATGTAGCTAGGAGTTAAATTGCCATGTCATATGATACCTCTGTATTTACCATTCTGAAAAACTGCTAGGCTATTTTCCAAGCAGCTGTGCAGTTTTCCATGCTCACCAGCAATTGGGGAGAATTATGATTTCTCCATTCTCTTATAATCACGTAGTATTTTCTGGTATTTTTGTTACAGCTGTCTGAGTGGGTGTGAAATAGTACCTCATTGTGGCTTTGATTTATATTTCCCAAATGATGATACAGAGCATCTTTGCACATGCTTATTGGTAATTTGCATTTTAATTTTCTTTTTCGAGACAAGTTCTTACTCTGTAAGCTCAAGTAGTTCTGGAGTCTCTGACCCTCCTGCCTCAGTTTCATGACTAACTGGGATTATATGTACTGCCATACCTGCTTCCATTCTCTCTGGGTTTTTTTTAAGTGGGGCTTGAACCCAGAGCCTCTTGCATCAAGCAAATCTCTACCTCGAAGACACATCCTCTTTTTCCCATCTCAATTGGTTGACTATTTTATTATTGAATTGTAAGAATCTTAAAAATCTTTTTTAATGATTTATTTATTTTAATTTTATATGTATTGGTGTTTTATCTGCATGTATGTCTGTGTGAGGGTGTCAAATCTTCTATAGTTGGAGTTACAGACAGTTGTGAGCTGCCATGTGGATCCTGAGAATTGAACCTGGGTCCTTCGGAAGAGCAGCCAGTGCTCTTAACTGCTGAGCCATCTCTCCAGCCCCAGGATTCTTTATGATAGATTCAAATCTCTTATCATATGATTTTAAATGTATTTTCCCACTCTGTGGGTCATCTTTCCCATAATACTATATTAAACCATTATTTAAAGAAATTTAAATGTATGCATATGTGTGTATCTATGGGAGTATATGCCGTGTGTGTGTGCAGGTGCTCAAAGATGCCAGAAGAGGGTGTTGGATTCCCTGGAGTTAGAGTTCCAGGTAGTTGTGAACTGCCTGACATGGGTTTGGAGAACCAAATTCAGGTCCTCTGGTAGAGTAGTAAGTTCTCTTAACCACTGAGCCATCTCTCAGCCCTAATTCTACTTTTTGAAACATAAACTTCTATTCGTATCATGTGACTTGTCAGTTTGATGTTATGTCTAAGTAAATATGATAAAAAACAATATTATAAAAATTTATCCATAAGGATATTATAGTTATAGTTCTCACATTTTAGTGTTTAATCCATTTGAGTTCATTTTTGTGTATTATGGGAGATAGAGGGGTCCAACATAGAATCCGCTTGTCTCTGCACCCTTTGAGAGAGATTACTTTCCTCTCCTTGAATGACGTTGGGTCTTTTGTCAGAAACCAATTGACCATAAATACGCAGGCTTGACTTTGGACTCTCGATTTTGTTTCATTGATCTGTTTTTCAATTTGATACCACTATGCTACTATCTTGAATCTCTTTGCTGCTGCTTTGGTGTATGTTTTGGAACAAATAAAGATGATTTCTTTCACTTTGCTCTTCTTTTTCAGTATTGTTTGAGCTATTGTGTGTTCCTTGTATTAGGCAATTGCTAGGTCCTGTAAATTGTAGAGTCATGATGTCAATTTCTGCAAAAGCCAAAACAAACAACAACAAAAGCTGAGATTTTGATAGAGATTTGAGGAGTATGATATCTTTACCCCCTTGAGATTGTTCAGTAGCCGTAGGCCAGGCTAGCTTCTGCATGACTACTAGGAATCTAGGGTGGCCAAAGAATCCAATCACTTGAGTTTTGTATTAGTCCTGGACTATACTGTCTACTTCAGATGACACTGTTCATGTACAGTAAATGAATACTTCAAATACGGCTAGTCCAAATTGAGATGAGCTATTCATTAACTTACAGGCCTGATTTCAAATGTTTAGTACAAAGCCCTAACTGGAAAGTGTCCAATTAATGTTTATATCCATTACATGTTGAAATAATATTTTAGATATGTTTATACAAAATATATTTATTAAATGTATTTTCATTTCTTTCTTTCTTTTTTTTTTTTTTGGTTTTTCAAGACAGGGTTTCTCTGTGTAGCTTTGCGCCTTTCCTGGAACTCACTTTGGAGACCAGGCTGGCCTCGAACTCACAGAGATCCACCTGGCTCTGCCTCCCGAGTGCTGGGATTAAAGGCATGCGCCACCACCGCCCGGTTCATTTCTTTTTTAAAATATAATTTATTTATTTTTATTTCATGCACATTGCATATACGTCTGTGTGAGGGTGTCAGATCACCTGAAACTGGAGTTACAGGCAGTTATGAGCTGCCATGTGGGTGCTGGGAATTGAACCCCAGGTCCTCTAGGAAGAGAAGCAAGTGCTCTTAACCACTGAGCCATCTTTCCAGCCTCCATACTTTCACTTTCTTCCCCCCCCCTCCTCCTCCTCCTTTTCCTCCTCCTCCTTCTCCTCCTCCCCCTCTTCTCCCTCCTCTGCTTTCTCCTTTTCCTCTTTCCTTTGTATTTTGGGGACAGGGTCTTACTGCATAGTCCAGGCTGGCCTTGGATTTACAACAGTCTTCCTGCCAGTCTCCCAAGTGCTGGTATTAAGGGCACAGGCTACCATGCCTGGCACTGTTTCTTGTTAATGTTTCTTTTTAAAATGTGGTTACTAGAACATTTCAAATGGCCTCTGACATGCACCATGTTTCTGTTGGCCAGCACGAGTCTAGGAATTTTTAATATAGAATTAACCTAGAAACAATGTGGCATGAGATTGAAGATGTTCACAGAGTTCCCTGAACATCTAGCAAAATCTTGTTTGTATGTTATCCCTTGTAGTATAACAAATTACTGCAACATATAGCAGCCTTAAAAACCATTTATTATCACTTGGTTCCTTTGGAGAGGAATCTGAGTATGGCTTAACTAGTGCCTCAGGCTTAGGGTCATTCCATGGCTGTAATCAAATATTGGCCAAGTCTGTATTTATCTCAGGGTTTGACTGAAGATGGATCTGTTCCAATATTCACTCATGTGGCTGTTGACAAGCCTCATTCCCTGAGAGCTAATGGACAGAGGCATTACTATTTTGCCACGCGGATCTTTGTACAGAGCAGCGCACAGTATGGCAGTGAGGAGATGTGAAAGCAAAAGAGAGCAATGAAGATAGAAGGCAGTCTTTCTAAAAATTATGTGCAAATATTTGTGTGGAAGCCACATGTATAAATTTAAGCTAATCTCATCCCATTTGCTGCAACCTACTTATAAAAACAAGCCATCAGATCCACATTATATTCAAGGGGAAGAGATTATACAAAGGGATAAACACCAAAATATCTTTATGAGTGGTCAAAGATGCTTCCTGTTACAGAGTATTTGTGATTGTTTTGTTTGATACAGAGCCTTGACATGTAGCCCAAGAAGGCTTGGGACTCGCTATGTAGCTAAGGCTGACTGACCTTAAACCCAAAATGATCATTTGTCTTATGTAGCAGACTTTCTTAGACTGCCAGCTCCCAAATCATGACACAGAGACTTATTATTATGAATGCTCAGTCTTAGCTTAGGCTTGTTTCTATCTACTTATTTTTTAACTTAAACTAACCCCTTTCTATTAATCTATGTGCTGCCCTGAGGCTCATTCATTTACCTCATGCATGTACTGTCTATCCTGCTTTCCTGCTTCCTCCGTGTCTGTCTGGCTGACCCCAGCTGGATGACCCCCTGATGGATGGATGGCTCCTCTCTTCTCTCTGCCTTCCAGCCCTCCCTATCTCTCTTCTACCTATCTACTGGCTGTTCAGCATTTTATTAGACTGATCAGGTGCCTTAGGTAGGCAAGGTAAAACAGCAATGCATCTTCGTAGTTAAACAAATGCAGCATAAACAAGTGAAACACATCTTTACATAATTATTCTGCAACACAAATGTAACACATCTTTACATAATAGTTAGACAAATATTCTATTCCACAACCATCTTAGCCTCACTAGTGCTGGTTATAAGTGGCTACATTTTGTTTCTATAGAGCACAAAAGTCCCATCTGATTTTCAAAGATATCTTTGTACAACTCTTGAGAGAGAGAGAGAGAGAGAGAGAGAGAGAGAGAGAGAGAGAGAGAGAGAGAGAAGCAAACCTTGAACATTTAAGAATTGACTTGACGGGGCTGAACAGATGGCTCAGTAGTTAAGAGCACTGGCTGCTCTTGCATCGGATTCCTGGGTTCAATTCCCAGCACCTAGAGGGCAGCTCCAAACCATCTGTAACTCCAATTCCAAGGGATTCAAAACTTCTTCTGACCTCCAAGAACACTAGGCACACAAGTGACACACATACATACATACAGGCAAAACACCCATACACATAAAATAACTAAATCTTTTTAAAAAACAACCGACTTGGAAAGAATTAATTAGGGAAGATATTTTCATGCAAAATCTCAATGCTAAACACAGTATATAACCATTTGGAGTGAGCTTTAAAATGTAAGGAACATATTTTATAAGGTATAAGACATCAAATGTATACATAAGTGAAATAGATAATGTTTTGTCACAGTTTGTATGGTTTTCCACCAGGTCCATTGGCTTTTCTGAGCTGCTAATGTTCTGTGTTATCACCAGGAATAACCTGTCAGAGAGGATTTTTGGTGACTAGATTTGAGAGGCAGATAAGATCGCTCTAATTCAGATGGTTTTTACAGGTTCTGGGGTCTCCTCTGTAGGATCTCAGTGCCATTCTATGAAGCAGAGACACAGAACCATCTCATAGGAAATTACACAAATGCCTCAGGTTAGGTCAAGATTTTTAAAAATAATTAAATTTTTTCCATACAATACATTTTGATCATGTTTCCCCCTTCCCCCAATTTCTCCCAGATTCTCCCTACCTACCTACCCACCCAACTATATGTTCTTTTTCTATCTTTCTCTTTAAAAAAAATCAAGAAACAAAAACAAGAAACAAGAAACACACACACAGCCCCCCACAAAAAACACAAAAACCAAAATTAAAACAAATGAGCAAAATAGGTCCAGTTTTCATGTCTCTACCATACAACATTACTGGAGCTATAGTTCAAAACTAATTCCTACTGTAGGGAGTGTATTAGTTTCTCCTCACTTGTACTTCTTACTTGTGTCAACCTTTCTTCCTGGCTCTAAGAACCAAGTGTGTGAACCTTCCCTAGAGGTAAGATTTTTAGAAAAAGGCTTTGTCCAAAACTCAGTTGATGGGCGTGGATAAAACTTCCTTATTCTGCCAAGAAACAGAAGTGGAAAGCATAATACATTGGGCCAAATATGCTGTTGTTCTTGGAAAATGGTTTGTGAAGTTAGCAGCTCAATTCTGCTTCCTTATAATTAATGGCTGAGCATACATGTCAGAGGTAGGTCTCCAGGTAAGTACATGGCTAAGTTAATTTCCAGGGTAAGGGGCAATAATCTGTGCATGAGTTAACTTCAGAAGAAAGGGACAATGTCAACCGAGCAAATGTATTTTTTTTCCTTGGCCCTTTAAGTGAATCTCATTTCTCTCAGGAAAATCCAGTATTTTAGGACTTATTGGAAATGCCTGTCCAATGGGCTCTCCATTAAGTGCACTAACATCTATCTTCCAGGCAATTTAAAGATCCCACAAAGGAATTTATTGGCCTGATACTGTCAGAAGGAGTGGTGATAAGAGGAGTTAGTGATAAGAACGCAGTGATACTGAAATCGATATAGATCTAAATTCCGGCCTGTCAGATGTCTATCTTGTTTCTGATAAGCTGGAAGGAAGCCAAGAGGGTTCTTCCTGGATCTAAAACCATCCCAACATTCCTCACTTGTCCTGAGATCTTTCTTATCATGTCAACCGAGGAGTCAGGGCTAGTTGACCTCAAGGGCCTACCTGCTCTGCCCCTGCATAATTTCTGTTTTTTTTCTTGCACGCAGTTTGCAGAGCAGGACAGGCCAAGGAGGGAAGCCAACATCTGGGCCTTGGACTGAGTGCAGCAGGAAGCTCTGCCTTCCCTCTGGTCAGTTTCCTGCTGGATTTCAGCACTGACTTTGGGCATCCCCCTCGCCACTCCTGCCTCTGCTAACCCTAAATCTCACAACTGTCCCACTCAAGGCAGCCACCTTGATTAATAATAGAGAAACTATGGGAGGCTCAGGCTGGAATCAGCACTGTCCACAAGAGGCTACATGGGCCCATTAATCTCATTTCCCCTGGAAATTCAGTCCCTGAGAGCCAATGTGCCCTTCATCATTGTGCTGATCCTTTTTTTTTCCACTTTCTCTCCCAAATCTCAGTTGTTGTAAGAATGTCGAGTGGTTTTGGAATGCTTACAAATAAAAACTGCCAGAAGATTTGTGGAGAAGAAGCACTATGCTCGGCAGCTTCAGCAGAACTCTCAGGGCGGAAGAATGTGGAAGGCACTTGAAACTGCTCATGGCTGTGCGCCTGTTCGGAAGCCCACACTTTCATGTGGACTCACAGGAACCTTCTGGCTAGATGCACGGCACTGACTTCTAGAGCTCCGAAACTAGGGAAGGTGGGAGCAGCTGCTCTCATTAGCCTTTTGCAGCCGAAGGCCCATGGGCTCAGGATGGAGCTCAGTTGGTAGAGTGCTAGCCTAGTCTCCACCAAGCACTGGGTTCATTCCTCAGCACTGCATACAACTGGCCATGGTGATGCTCCCCTGCAATGCTAGTAGTGCTTGGGAGGTGGAAGAAGGAGAGTCCTAAGATCATGGTCATCCTACTAGGTAAGATCAAAGGCAGAAACTCAAGGTCATCCTCAGCTACATAGTGAGCTCGAGGGCACACAACAGCTTCTCTGAGACAAACAACACATATAACACAAACTGAAGGCCTTGAACACAATGGGAGACTCAGAAGGCGGATAGGTCAAACTAAGTCTGCTTGCTGGGCCATTTTACCTGGGAGGGCTTGAGCCAAATCTTGTGAATAGTCACTGTGCATGCTACTCACACTATGAGCATACAGCAGACCTGAAGATGTTTTCACAAGCAACAAGAGCAAGACCTACAGGCTTGCACACTAGATGGATGACCCACAGAGCAACACAGGGAAGCCCCAAGGCACAGAGCAAGCAAGGCCTGCAAAGCAAGTCTATGGGAGTCTTAGGCTCCTGCTGAGTCAAGGAAGGGGGTGACTGTGGCTGTGGGCATATGAGCAGGCAGACTTCTTGCTCATTGCTTAAAGAAAGTCTCTGCAAACTGAAGCTTTCATCCGGATTAATTGAGTGGAGGGGCCTGGCCATCTCTTGGAGGGCATGAGTCCCTCCTTCCTTAGACCTGTGGCTGGCTCCGCTCAGGCTTTGGCTGTTCTGGTCAGCTCTTGGGAAACCTAAGCTTTCTTCGAAGTTGGGCTACATATAACATGACCTCTTATTAGACACTGCTCATTCTGCTCCCAGTGTGCTGCTAGGCTATAACTGATACTCATCCCTAAACTGTTGATGACCTTGCGATGAACATAAGCCCTCTGGAAAGCCCAGGTTACGACCATCAGTTGACAACTGACTTAGTTGGTTTTGAATCTCTCCATGGAATGACTGGAATGGATGGCCATCCTACTGGCCTTACCTCTTGCCCTAGACAAGGGATGGAGCAAAAGTGACTAATAAAGGAGATGTTGGAAGGAATCCAAGGCAGCTACTCGAGCCCCAAATACAGAAGATGGGGCACTAAACCTTTTTTCTTCTTAGAATCAGACCACTGGTGAGGCTTTCAAAAGGCCATTTCAGGAAAGATCAATCAAGAGCTGAAGGAAGACAGCCTCCTAGCAGGTTTCTGCATGGGTCAGGTAGGCTCTTGGCCTTGGCCACTTAGGAGGTTTCTGCAATGTTCCCTTCAAAAGGAACACTGATGAGTCTCAGCACCAAATGTAGCTGAAGTGCTCACTTCTAGCATCTGCCTGAGTATCATCTTTTTGAAGATGACGTCCTGTCCTTAAGAGTGAAATGCTCGGAAAGGGCAAGACGGCAGACAGCCCTGAAACTCTGATGCTTTTTCCTGTGAAGTGGAAGGACTGGGATTGCACTTTGCATCTGGGCTGCACAGACTGGCCTTCTCGGTGAACACATGTAAGAGTCTATGCTACTGCTTGCTGGAGACAAATGGAGCGCTTTCAACCCTATCTGACATAGTTCTTTCTGGACACTCCTATTGATGCTCCCTCCATAAATACCTTATTTGTGATGCTGGTTGTAAGAGTGCCACGTACTGTGAATGATCCCAGGTCAAGTGACCTCATTGACTGTTAGCTTAAAAGATATCTTCTTATTTGGAATTTCCCATAGTCCAGAAGCATCTCTGATCATAGATGTGGTCTTGTCAAGGCTCTAGAGCATAACCTACCTATTCAGGCCTCCCAGAAGGCCAAAACTTAGTTTCTGTCCACCATAGGTCTTTAGAATAAAAGCAAATGGCATCAATCATGTCAATTGTGAAACCCAAGTCACGATTCTTATATGATGATAGCACAAACCTGTGGGGTTTGAGCAAATGGGGCGGGCAAGATTGCTCAGTGGGTGAAAGCACTTGCTTTGCAAGCCTAGCCATCTAAGTTCAATCCCTGCAACCCACAGGGAAAGGAGAGAACCAGCTCTTTATAGTTGTCCCCTGACTTCCACATGAGTGCCATGCTGTGCATGCATGCACACACACACACACACACACACACACACACACACACACACACACAC
>CABHPR010155078.1:23107-37227 GCA_902168415.1 Peromyscus melanophrys
CACACACTCACATGCACACACACACACACACACACACACACACACACTCACACGCACACACATGCCCCACAAAAACCCAGATCAGATGACACTCACTGTAACTAAATTCAAATAGCCTGCGCACCCTGTCGCATGCCCCATCCCCACCCCATTTCTTTTGTCTTGCTCTACCCTTGCTTGTGCAGGTTAAAGAAAAATCCACAGCCCCTCGGTTGTGGAAAGAAGTATGAAAGAGGTTTCAATGGTACATGTGAAAAGATACTTTTCCTTTACTACTCTGGCTAAGACAAAAAGCATGGCCAACAATTTCATCTCAAGTGCCAAGCCCGGATGACGAGATGATGATGGGCCTGGAAGAATTTTCAGAGCCAGAACACGCCCTGCCTCCTGCAGGAAGTGATCCATCTCCTGATCTTCACCAAGGACAGTTTGGCGTGGGGACCAGGTGCAGGTTAGTGGTCTCTAAGCCTTTGCTGATAGGCAGCCCAGAATGGGTTACCTCATTCCACAGTGGGAGTTTGCTCTGCCTCCTGGAAGGTTCCGGGTAGGTCCATGTCTAGACTGATTACAAAAGCACCAACAAAACAAAACAAATACCTAACATCTTAGCGAAGAGGCAGGAAAGCAAACAGTGCAGGGGAGGAGAACAATGCTTCTGTTGTGACAAGGAGTCTTTGGGAGGAGGATGGAATTCCCGCACCCCAGGTTCTAATTTGGAAGGGCAACATTAAATGTCTTTAAGCAGGTCCTGGCTTGAATGCATTCATTTGGAAAGGCAATGTGTTTTGTTAGATAAGGGATTCAAAAAAAAAAAAAAACCCTGCCACTAGGATCAAAATGAAGATCACTATTACCAAGGCTGTCTGCCTGGGTGCAGGTTTCAGGGAGCAGGCCTTTACCCCAGCTCACCAGTGGAGCCATTTGTTATTTCTGTTAGTACAAAGTGATGAGATGTGTGATGCGGTTGCCAAGGCCCTGACTAAGTCAGCCCCCTCTTTGCACTCACCTTGCTGTGCCCCCGTAAGCAAGTCTCTTAATCTCTCTTGGCCTCACTTTCTACATCAGGGAAGGAGCATGGGCGTCGGAAACCTATCTGCGTTGAGACTTCCAACCGAGTAGAACACGTATGACAATCTGACTGCCTGATGGTATTGAAAACTGGGGATTCTCACTCCAAAGGAAAGCAGCAATCATCATGCCTGAAGTAGCTCTTAAAAATGGTTTTATAAGCCGGGCGGTGGTGGTGGCGGCGGCGGCGGCGGCGGCGGCGGCGGCGGCGGCGCACGCCTTTAATCCCTCAGGCAGAGGCAGGCGGATCTCTACGAGTTCAAGGCCAGCCTGGGCTACAGAGTGAGTTCCAGGAAAGGCTCCAAAGCTACACAGAGAAATTCTGTCTCAAAAAACCAAAAAAAAAGTTTTTATGGGGGCTAGACAGATTGCTCAGTGGCTAAGAGCACTTGGTATTTTGCCGAAGACCCAGGTTCGATCCCCAGCACCCACATGATGGCACAACCATCTGTAACTCCAGTTCCAGGGTATCTGACACCATTTTCTGGCCTCTGAGGACACCACACATGCTCATGGTGAACAGATGTACATATAGGTAAAGCATCCATACAAATAAAATAAGAAAATTAATAATTAAAATGTTGTTATAGGGGCTGCAAAGTAGTCCAGTTGATAGAGCACATGCCTAGCATGCACAGAGCTCTGAGTTTGGTCCCCAGCACCACATTAGTTTGCCTGCAATCCCATCACTTGGGAGGTGGAGGCAGGAGGATCTAGAACTCAAGGTCACCCTCACCTATATATAGAATTCAAGGCTAGTCTGAGCTATTCGAGACCTGTCTCAAAAAGAAAAGGAATCAAACCACCAAAAAAACACTAAAGAATTCCCTCAACCAAACATTTGTTACAAAATGGAGCTGCCATTTTGAGCAGTGGGACACATTTCATATTCTGAAGTCAGTGTAGAACCAGGTAGTAAGAAGGTCAGGCAGCTTAAAGGTACATTGATTTATTTAGTCTGACGTGAACTGCTCATTTATTCATTCTCTCAACATGCCCATGGAGCACTTACTATGTCTCAATCCCCAGAGATGAGATGCTTTTCCTGAAACCCAGGCCTTCTTGTCTACCTCCTCCTCTCTCTCTCTCCCTTTTCATTTTGGTTTTGTAAATTGTATTTTCAAACTTCCTTACTTGTGTGAGAAGGGGCACGTGTCACAGCATGCATGCATTTGGAGATCAGAGGACAAGTTGCAGGAGCCCGTTCTCGCCTTCCACCATCTGTGTTCTAGGGATTGGACTCAAGCCATTGGTCTGGATGGCAAGCGCCCTTCCCCACTGAGCTATCTCACTGGCTCTGCTTCTGCTTGGGTTCACGATCTGGGCTACAGAGGACTGAGGTGAAGTCACTGCCTAGTTCCTGCTGTGTCATCATAGTTGATCTAGACAAAGTCCCTCCTTGGCTATCTGGAACCAGTTGTGATCTGGGTGAACACAACTGACTCTTTGGATGCTATGGTAGTTTGAATGTAATTGGCCCCCATCATCTCATAGGGAGTGGCACCATTAGGAGGCGTGGCTTTGTTGGAGTGGGTATGGCCTTGTTGGAGGAAGTGTGTCACGGTGGGGGAGGGCTTTGAGGTTTCCTATGCTCAGGATATTGCCAAATGTGTCAGTTGACTTCCTGTTGCCTGCAAGATGTGGGACTCTCAGCTCCAGCACCATGTCTGCCTGCACCTTACCATGCTCCCCATCATGATGATAACGGACTGAACCTCTGAAACTGTAAGCGAGCTACCCCAATTAAATGTTTTCTTTTATTAGAGTTGCCATGGTCATGGTGTCTCTTCACAGCAATTGAAACCCTAACTAAGACAGATGCCATGCCTTCTAGCAATGCTGTATCCTCAAGATTGATGCTGGACTTTGGTAGCAAGCTCTCTGTTGCTGGCACCCAGCTTGGACATCCTTTCCAATCACCATCCTTGGGCTCACCAACATTGTCTTTTGGGATGAGAAAGGCCTCCAGCTGCTTCTGCTGCTGCTAGGTGACTCCTAGATTCTTGAGCTTCTGAAGGGCCATCCAGTCCAATTTTCTTTCCAGCTTCCCCTGCTGGCAGAAATATCTCCTGAGCAGTAGCAAGGTCAGCTTGGAGTACAGACACACTGGCTTATCTCTGGATCAGCAAGGTGGGCTGCACCAGCAGGTGGCAATGATGTTTCCAGCCGGGTACCACAGGAGAGAGCTGGTAGTGGGTTGTACCTTGTCAAGCCAGAGCTGTGCCTGTGGCCTAGGCCAGCACACCAGGGCATTGCTGCAGACCTAGAACTAAGGCTGAAGAGCCCGTGCCACCAATGCCTGAGCAGAGCTGTTGCTATAACCAAAGCTTGGGAGCCACAGGAATTTTTGTATTGTTTTGCAGTGCCAGGGTTTGAACCCAGTTCCTTAATTCATGATAGCTAACTACCTCTGAGTTATATCTCCCAGGGTATCGACTCTGTTTTATGGTGTTTTGAGGCAGGGTCTTACTATACTACGCAGGCAGACCGCCAATGATCCTTCAGCCTCAGTACTTAGAATGCTGAGATTGTAGGCATGTGCCATCCCTTCTGGTCATATTATGGTTTTATATTTTTTTCTTACATTTATTTTGTGTGCACACACACAGGCTCGCATATACACATGCATGTACATGTGTGCACACTCAGAGATTAAAGGTATGTGTTTCCTCTTTCCACCATGTGGGTCCTGTGGATCAAACTCCAATTGTCAGGCTTGGCAACAAGCACTTTTCAGCATCCCATATTGTTTTTAACATCTCTCTATGCTTTGGGGTCTACACATGGTTCATTCCTTCTAATTGCTGTGTAATACTTCATGTGTGCTCCACTGCACGTTCTAACTCTGCCTTATCCTAGGAAGGCACCTGGGTTCTGGCTTTGCCTCACCATGCCCAGGAATGCAGCCATGAACTACCTTGTGTATAGTTCCCTACCGACTTGTGACATACTGTTTTGTCTAACTTGTTCATCTCCCTCTGCAAAGGACATTTTCTCCACTTCCTTTGTATTTTATAATCTGCACAACTTCTGTCCTTTCTTCTACACTTTCTTTGAGGGTTGAACATTACATGTACTACATTCTGCTTTCCTTTGCATATCAGAGTCATATTACATATACTGTTTAGATTTTGTTGCAATTCCCTATTTGAATGAGACAGTAGATGTGAAATCTGAAGAAGGCAGGGATTAGGTCTGCCATAGTGTCTTTAGTATGTGATACAGCATATGCACAAAGCATCACTCAAAGTACTTGTAGCATGAATACTGGGGTCATCAAATACTTACTAGGTAGCAACTTCATGCTAGCCCTTTGCTCTTTTAAAAAATTAAAATTACATTTATTTATTTATTGTATGCAGGGAATGCATGCCACAGTATACAAGCAGAGATCGCAGATTGACTGTCAGGATTTTCTCCTTCTACCATGTGGGTCCTGGGGCTTCAATTCAGGCTGTCAGGCTTGGTGGCAGGTCCCTTTACCCACTGAGCCACTGACTGACTTCTTCTCTATTTTCAATGTGTATCTTTCAAAGTTGCTCTACACGTGCGAATAAAAAGCAGTAGGATTATTTTGTTGGCCCTTTGGCAAACCAAGCAGATTAATCACATCTTAAATAGTACCTTTTTTTTTTCAAGCAGCCCCCTTGGGAGGGAATGATTGTGTCAGGGAAAGTATCCTCCAATTTTTTGGAACTTTTCTTTGGGGGAAAAAACAGCCAAACTTCCTAATTCACAGCACATTCTTTGAATCTTCTGGGGGAAGGGTTGTTTCTTGAAGGCAGATTTGATTTTTGGAAACAACTAAAAGCCACTTGGCAGCAAAGTTAGTGAATGAGGTGTGTGATCAAGCTGAAGAATATCACTATTGGCTCCAAGCAAGGTGTGAGCTTCAAGAACCAAGACTGATTGCTTGTATGGCACACAAAGCAGCTCAGCAGTGCTTCCAGAAGAATTCCAAACAGGCCTTGGCAAGAAAAAAGTTTCTCTACTACTACTTCTAACTACCATCACCAGCACTAACTCCAACACACACACACACACACACACACACACACACACACACACACACACACACACACGAGGGGTGAAGAAGGAAGGAGAAAACTGTCTGTTATATCATGTAAACAAAATAAAACATTTAGATTTTGGTTTTTGAAAACCAGTGGTGGGTCTAGTATGGTGGTGCATACCATGTTTCAGCACTAGGGAGGCAGAGGCAGGTGGATCTCTGTGAGTTCTATGTTGGGATAATCTTTTTGTACACTGTGTGAAGATGTGTCTCTGTTTTACCTTGTCTGCCTAAAGTATCTTATGATTGGTTTAATAAAGAGCTGAACAGCCAATAGCTAGGCAGGAGAGGATAGGTAGGACTTCTGGGCAGAGATAGAAACTCTGAGAAAGAATCTGAGGTGGGAGATTCACCAGCGAGACACAGAGGGAGTCAGATGTACAGTACTGAGGAGAGGTAATGAGCCACGTGGCAGAATATAGATTAGTATAAATGGGTTAATTTAAGTTTTAAAAGCTTTTTGGGAGCAAGCCTAAGCCAAGGTCAAACTTTCATAATTAATAAAAAGTCTCTGTGTTGTTATTCGGGAACTGGCAGTTCAAAGACAGTCCTGTTACAGTTCTAGTCTAGCCTGGTCTACCTAGGCTCACCAAAGTTACATAAGGAGACAAATTTTCTCTCCAAAACAAGCAAGCAAGGAAGCAAAGGAATGTGGTGATATTTTATTTGTGCTTTAATAAATAAAGCATGCCTGGAGATCAGAGGGAATAGCAAGCCATTTTAAGTAAACAAAGAAGTCAGGCAGCGTAGCACACGCCCTTAATTCTATCACTTAGCAGGCAGGATCTCTGTGTGTTCAAGGCCACAGTAGGGAACAGAGCCAAGTGTGGTGACACAGGCCTTTAATCCCAACCATAGAATATTGGAGAACTGTACAGACAGGAAGTGACATAGCTGGCCAGGAAGAGGAAGTGATGTAGCTAGACACAAAACAGTGATATAAGCCTGGGTAGATGGGAAGTTGCTCTCTTCGGAAGCTGCGGAGTTGGTGAGGTGAGGGTAGCTCGTGGTTTGTCCTATTCCTCTGATTTTTCTCTCAGGCTTTAACCCAAATTTCTGGCTCTGTGTTTTTTATTTATTAAGACCATTTAGAAATTCATCTACAAGAGAGCAAACAAACAAAATACACACCACTCATACAAGTATGAGACAGAAGAGACTTAGTTGGTAGCTATTTCTACAAAGCTAACTTGGTAGTTCAGTTGACCACAGGTCATTTGTCCAGGGTGGTGTGAGGGACTAGGGATATCACTCAGTGGATAGAGTGCCTGGTATATATGAGGCCCAGCACTACACAAAGAAAGCTGTAATCCCAGAACTCTGGAAGTGGGGGTAGCAGGAGAATTAGAAGTTTAAGGCTCTTGTCCTCTGAGTTTTAGGCTGACCTAAAAGAGATCTTGTCTTAAAATGAAAGCACATGGCTGCTAAGCAAGCCTCTGCATCCTGGAGCCCTGTGGAAACATAATGGCCTCTCTTCCATGTTCTTAGGCTATCCCTGCACCACTGGTACAGCCATTGGCCTAACAGTCCAATGGAACTACTGACCCATTTCCGCATAAAACAGGAAGAAGTGCTTATGGGTTTTACAAGACATGCTTAGAAAAGCAAAGAACTGAGAAGAGGCACAATTTAGAATTCTTGTTGAAGGACACTTGTGAAAAGTCATCATATTATCCTTAATTGTGTTGCTCTTTATGGAAGAGCCAGATCAATGGGCTGACATAACAGGAAGGGATATTTAGACTCTACCTAATAAGGACTGGGTCACATTCTAGACTTGTGTGTTAATATAATCTCAAGTGTGTGAATATACATCTATAGATAGAAAGGGGAGAGTGATTGGCTGAAAAATCAAATGTTTAACACTAGGAGCTGAGGTTTACACTCAGTGGTATGACATTTGCCCGGCATGTGCAAGGTGCTGCATTAATCTCCAGCATATGCCCCACCCCCAATAACAGTGGACATCAATACGTGTTTCATTCAGCTTTCCATTATTATAGCAAAATGCCTGAGATAAAAATTATAAATAAAAAGACTCATTGCGTTCATAGTTCAAGCCTGAGCTCATTATTGGCCTTGTTGCTGAAATGGACAACTTCCTTTGCCTGGCTCTCAGGGTGGAGACATGGAACTTAAAACCACATTTTTCTGTTTGTGGGAGCAAAATGTGGTTTCTCAGCCACCAATTATTATTATTATTTATTATTATTAGCCACATTAAGTAAAGCCTTTTCTGTGGAATGACAGGAAGTTTTTAGATGGTAACTGGGTTTAAGGCCTTCTTCTGGTCTGATATTACTAACAAATCAGGCTTTAAGTCTAAGGAATGAACCTTTGCAGTATTTGGTTTTCGTAAATCCAAGACCAAAGGGTCTTACAAACCTCATTCAAATTTAGAAACAAGAATGGCTTTATCTTCAAACTATCTTCAAAACAAAGACAGTTTTTTGCTTTTTGTATCTCACCAACCACTATGTAAGTTATGTTAGGAAATAAAATTCAAACCAACAACAACAGAACAAAAAATAAAACTTGTTTAGAAAAAGCTAAGTCCCAAATTTCCACTTTGTGTTTGTAGGCATTTCTGCAAGGGACCAAAAAAGGTGTGTGTGTGGGGGGGATATTGGAAAGTTATGCTCTTCAGGAGGCCGACAAAGAGTGTTAGTGACGGCAGGGGTGAGGAGGTGGATGGCATGCTAAGCTGTGATAAGTTGTACCTTCTACTTCCCCTGTGGTGACCTCCTACTACTGGACTGAAGAGGGAGCTATTGCAGGGGACCATGGCCTAGACTCAAAGAGGATTGACCATCTTCTCCCTGCACCTCACCCTGGCTTCCCTGTAGGAAGGCCAGGTATACAGAACATTACACACACGATAAAAATGGCAAATTGGTTATTCCTGCATTTCCTTGGCAGCAGGAAGACAATCTAAATAAATAGTAAGTGCCATAAATGCTTGAGATGCTGTATGTGCACAAAATGGACTCAAAATACTGGGCCTCTGATTCACGGAAGGTCAGTGTTAGAATTAGCATGAGGGCAGGGATCAAGGGCTGTTTCACTTGCCATTCTCTCTAGAATCTGGTCACTCAATAGGTTCACAAAAATCAAGGTTTAAGTAAGTGCCTGTTGGAGAAGCCAACTGAGGCAGAGGGTTAGAGAAGCTTCTAGTAAATCATAGGCTTGCTGATGACAACGTTTACAACAGGACTCAGGACATTCATTCACCCTGCTATGCTGCAGTCCTTGAGGAGAGACATGACAGAGAACAAGCCTAAGATGACTTGAGAGAGCTGAGAGAATTCTTTGTTTGCACTACTTGGGTCCACCTCTCGAGCTTGTATATAACCTACACAGAAGCTTTTCTAGTTGAAATTTGTGTGTAGGTGTAGGTGTATATGCATGCTGATGTACATGTGTGTGCCAGTGCATGTGAAGGCCAGAGGTTAGCTTTAGACTCCTCAGATGCTTTCTACCGTGCTTTTTGAGACGGAATCTCTCACTGGCCTGGAGCTCGTTGAGCAGGTTAGGCTGGCTGGCTTAGCAAGCTCAGGGGGCTGCCCGTCTCTGCTTCCACAGAGCTGGGATTGCGAGCACAAGCCACCATGCCTTGCTCACTGCATGTGGTTTCTGGGGATTGAACTCAAGTCCTCACACTTGTAAGGCAAGCATGTGATCAACGGAGGTATCTCTTCAGTTCAGAAGGGAAATCTGGAGAGAGGTCACGGCAGAACGCTTTTGAGCCACCTTTGGTCTCCTAGGCAGGACAGTCCATGCTAAGGTTTCTCAGGGGAGACCGGGCATGGATGCACACTGAGAGGGGGGTGCTTTAATCAAGAGTGGTTAATGCTTGAGGTCAGCATTGCTGCTCGCCTCGAAGGTAGAGGTAAAGAAGTGGTTGCAAGGACCTTTTGGATCCTAGTTGGATTACACTGACTAGAAAGCCAGATGAGAGAGAAAATGGGGAGGAGGGGAGAGGAAACATACGACCGCTTTATAAAAAAGGACCCAACACCATTTTATTTGAACTTTTATTTATTTTTTTTTTCAAAGAAATCCATGCAGAGAAAGAGAAAAGAGGGAAACATGACAACCATGTTCTAGCAGTCAAATGTAAGAAAATAATTTGGCACAACTTGAAGGTTTTTTTTTTTGTTTTTTTTTCAAAAAGGCAATCTACCTTACTACTAAAATTGACCTTCCTCATAAAGATGCCATTTGATTTTCAGAAAGACGGTTAGCCTTCTAATTAATGGCGGGAGGAGGCATAGAAGATTAAAAAAAAAATAGAAAAAAAAAAGGTGGCCCCCTTTCTGTAGGAGGACCACAGGGTGCTGCAGGGCAGCACAGGCACTGGGCCACTAGCAAGTCAGTGCACCAGGAAAAAAAAGCACGCCACATAGATGGCCACAATGATCAGGATCTTCAGTGGGGACGGCATGTTCCCCACGCTGTGAGAGGTGGTGATCTCGTTGTCCTTCTGGTTCACATGTTGCTTGTTCCCTGGAGCATCATCCACATCCAGATCATACGCCAGTTCTGTCAAAAGAGAAGGAGGATTTGAGTTACAGGAGTATATACCCCATCAGGTCTACACCGGTCCCAGGCTCCATCCCCTGGCTGGACGGGTGAGAAGCTCCCACTTGGATTTTTCTTTGGTTTGGGAAGGGAGGGCTTCCAGAGGCAGGAGGAGAGGGTGTGGTGTGCAAGGAGATAGTCAGAAGCGCTCTTGGGCAGAGAGCACAGCAGTGGGGAGTGAGTCAGTCAGTACTTCCCGCTCTGCTCCGGCTCCACCAACACAGCAGGATGTTTGCTGGTCCTTTGCAACATCTCCCAGGCAGGTCTCTACCCTTGAAGGGAAGGTCATTTTCATCAGAACTTACATCAAAATGTGCTAGGCGGGTGAACATATCTGTCCTTGTGTGCTGGCGAGGGAGGGAGGGAGAGTGGGAAATATGTAATGGACTTTCTCTTAGCCCCATACAGCGTACTGATGTTCTTATTCCAGGAAATTTGAGTTAATGTTGAAGGACAGGGTAATTTGCTGTTGAAAGTTTTATTTTTCCCCCAATATTTCTTCTTTTATATAATTTCCTCTCCCATAAAAGCAATAAAACCTCAAATAGTCCCATCTATTGAGCAAGCATGTCCACCTTTTGACATTGTGATACAGCATTGTCACCTACAAAGTTCACACTTGAGAACTACTCAATCAAGTTACCCCCTTCCAAAAAAGTCACCCCAAACTCTCCTAATGTTTTCAATAAGTTTATGATTTTGTGTTGGGCTGCATTCCTAGCTATCTTCAGGTGTATGAGGCTTCTGGTTGGATTGCCTGAAAACACAGGATATAATTTGATGCCAAGTGAATTAAGGTAAAAAAAAAAAAAGTCTTGCATTCTTTGCTTGTTATGTATGAGACATGTACATGATTCTGAAAATAAACAGGATGTCTTTGATTTGGCCTGATACAAAAGTCCCCTAGAAGGCAAATCTAAGCAGACAGAGGTTCTATGTGAAATTCTAATCACCAGCCCAGGGGTCAGTTTCTTGCAAATTTGTGTCTCCAGATCCAGTGCACTGCCTTGTTTTTGTCTTGACTCTATGTCAGTATTTTGTGAAGGTGATGGGAGTAACTCACCACCCAGCCAACTCTCCCACAGCCAGGGGCCAGAGATCCCTTTGGGGCACTGAGAGGCATACCAACAGGCTCAGAGGAAATGACTGAGATTCTGCCGAAGGAAGGCAAGGAGAGGAAGGAAGAGCTCCTATTACAGGTCATGAAAATATTCAGGAAGTCCCAGGAAGCAAGTGTGTGGATTCAACTGGTCCCAAATACGCGCAGAACTGAGTCCAAGACCAGGACAGCTCTGAGGCTGGCATGGGTTAGTACAGGAAGCAAAATCAAGGAGCTCAAAGCCAGGGGCTCTGATTTCACAAGCTATGACCCCACCTTCCAAAAAGGCTATTGCAATCTATAAAGCTACCAAGGATGATGGGAGAACCAATTTTAATGTGTCTCATCTGAAGAAACAAGACATTTTACCTCAAGGTTTCTTTAACTTGCATATATTTAATCACCAGTGTAGATCAAGTTTTTCTGTGCTTTGGCTTATTAATTATATTTCTCAATGGGTAATAGTTCACATTCTCTGCCTTTTAGTGTGATAGGTATTGATAGTTTTCCTATTAATTTGAATTCTATGTATTCTATTGGATTATCTGCTTATATTAACCAAAACAAGTATTATTTGATCTTGTAATTTTTTAAATTCTGTCATTGCATCCCAATGAGATGATGACCCAGCTTTTAATATCTATAAATCAGATTCTATTTTACGCCTGTAAAATTGAAGCACATTTCTTTTGCCTGAGTGCTGATAGTAATTCAAATTTGTTTTCTGGGGAACTCTGTTACTCAGGAAAAGTAATTTAGCAGGCTGTAATCCAGATCCTCCTCAGTACATACATACATACAAACGGAGAGACGGACAAAATAAAAGGGGGAAAGAACAAAGAGCAACACTCTACTTGGAGACCAGACCTCTTTCTCTGAAAGGTGAACTCTGTGGGGTACACAAGATTGCTGGGGTCAGCTGTCAGTTGGCAAGGCTAGCAAAGGCTTAGGTCCTGATCAGCTTTCAGTAAAGCAGAGAACACATATGACTGATCTCTTGAAAGCCAAGCCTTGAGTCCCACGGCAGCTTCGCCACTTAAGCGAAGAGGGGTATTTTTAGGGTTGATCTGAATGAGAGGGCTCTCAGCATTGCTTTCGCATTTTTTCTGGATGATGCTCTTGCCCAACATCAAGATGAAACCCTATCTATTAATGTTCCCACTTTGTTCCTCCTCTATTAGTTTGACTCTTCAAATAATCCGCTAACACCAAACAGCCCTGATGACTGTAGCAGCCAGAGCAGGTGCAACACTTCTACTCAATCCAGTCGTTTTTATCCTTTGAATGCAAGTTTTACTTTACATGTCTTTATTATGTACTTAGGCTGTGTGACATGTGCGAGCTTAGATGCATAGGAGGAAGTCAGAAAGCAAGTCTCAGGAGTAGGTTCTTTTCTTTCTTCGGGTTCTGAGGATTGAACTGAATCTTGTGCAGCAAGCATGTCCTTGGCCCTCTAATCGTTTCCCTTGGACCTTATACTTGGAGATGATAACGATGATCTCAGATTAAATTACTGAATGCCCATGTTTCCCAGACAGTGTGCTATAGTATTCAGCTGTACCATCTCATTGACTTTAGCCTTCCCCACAACCTTATGAAGTAGGTATTCCCATTTTACAAGTGAGGAAGCTCAAGTTCAGGGTAGTGGGTTTGGTCTATATTTCCAGGGTAATCAGTAGCTGTATTATCTGAATCCAGGCCCTGACCATAAACATGCTGCTTCTTTTTTAAAGGTTTTTTGTACGCGCGGGCGTGCGTGTGTGTGTGCGTGTGTGTGTGTGTGTGTGTGTGTGTGTGTGTGTGTGTGTGTGTGTGTGGTTTTTGAGACAGGGTTTCCCTGTATAACAGACTTGGCTGTTCTAGAACTTGCTTTGTAGACCAGGTTAGCCTCGAACTCAGAGATCAACCTGCCTCTGCCTCTTGTTCCTTAAAAATAATTTATTTATTTATGTTTATTTTTTAGGCATTGGTTTTTTGCCTCCATGTATGTCTGTGTGAGGGTGTCAGATCTTGAAGTGGCAGACAGATGTCGTGTGGGTTCTGGGAATTTAACCTGGGTCCTCCAGAAGAGCAGCCAGTGCTCTTAACTGCTGAGTCATCTCTCCAGCCCCACCATACTGCTTCTTGAAGAATTCTTTATACCAAATATGCTGCAGGACTAAGTAGTAATAGATTCCCATTAAAACAAACAAACCTTAATTACTGAATGTATATCATAAAAGGGAACTTCCAAAGCATGAGAAAAGGTCATTGTTTCCACCTCAAGTTTATCACATACTCAGTTAAGAAACCTTGTTAAACTTTGTAGAATAGTGCAGAGTTCTTGATTTGGGGATCTGACATGGAAATTATCAGTTGTGTTTCCTAAGAAATGAGTGATGGCTAAGACCATTACATCCCAGGCATAAATCTAGGCCACCAAATGGCCTCTCAGAATATTCTTCTCTAAGTTATGGCTAGAGAGTGCCCGAGGCTCTCCATTCAGAAGAGAAGTCTTATTACTCAATTCCTCAGTTCCCTGCCTGCAGTGTACACTGACTGGAAGCCCAGCAAAGCCACATTCTGGGCCAAGGCCACCACCACGAGGATTAGAGCTGAAAGAGGGAGCTGAGAACAATAAGAGAGTATTGTGGGAGACAGGGAAAACAGGATTTTGGTCAAAGATAAATAGGGACATTCCTGGACGGAGGAAATAGAATCCAATTTCAGTTAGCAAACAATGCTAGCCTATGGAAGATGTCCCAAAGCGTAAGCAGAAGGCTGAGGAAAGATTTAACCACTACTTCAAGGGATTGCACACTGTGGCAAGGGTACCACATCCACAGACAAACCAAGTCGACATCCCTCTGAAAGCAGAAAGGGCTCATACAAAGGCATGGGCAAATTACCAAGGGGAGAGAGAAAGCCCCAAAGAGAGCTAGCTATCTGGGAGGGTTACTTAGGCCAATTTGGCTTTCTCCATCAGGAATCATGATGATGACTACAGCAGGGCTCACTGAAGTGGCTTTTAAGGAAATAGTTCAAGACCTGAACATTGAAATAGAAGCAATAAAGAAAACACAAACTGAGGGAATTCAGGAAAAGGAAAATCTGAGTAAAAGAAAGATCACTAAGAACTGAGATTGTAGGTAGTGGATTTCCAATAGGAGCAAGGGACCTCTATGTTGTAAGGGGATGGAGTACATACTCTCCAGATGTGTGTGTGTGTGTGTGTGTGTGTGTGTGTGTGTGTGTGTGTGTGTGTGTGTGTGTGTGTGTGTGTGTGTGTGTGTGTGTGTGTGTGTGTGTGTGTGTGTGTGT
>CABHPR010155079.1:0-27249 GCA_902168415.1 Peromyscus melanophrys
AGCACGCAACTGGGAAGTTCTCAAATTCATACGGTAGTTACAAGGAATTGGGTTTGAAATTTCTTATAACGTTTGGTAGTTACTTACAGAACTGAATGTATGCATAGCTGAAAAACAGAAAATACATATCCTCCTAGTCACTTCAGATAAATGAAAACACATGTCCTCGAAGTGTTTCTTCAAATAGCTCTTCAAACAATAGTCAAAACCTGAAAACAGCTCTCTGTCTATCGAAAGGAGTCTGGAAGAACAAACTGTAGCATGGACACACAATGAAATAATATTTTTCATTTCTAGTTATTGATAGATGTTATCTATCTCAAAGCATTATACTTAGCAGGAAAAGCTAGACATAGGGTTATCGTGCAATTCCATCTACATACATGCAAAACAGCTATAAGTCTATAGTGATTTAAATAGAGCAAGGTTGCTGTGGGCTTGGGGATTAATTGGAAATTAGCACAAAGGGGCAGAAATACTAAGCATCTTGACTGAAATTGTGAACATACAGGAGTATGCGTTTTGCAAAACCTATCAGAATATGCACTGAAGTGTACAGTTCCTTTCTCCACAAGCTACCTCTGGAGGATATTAAGGCTTGAATGTGACATACCCAGTGAAACTATTTACTTTGCTAAATGAACTTTTCTCCTTCCCTGATCTCTGGAATGAAAAGTAATTTTAGTTCTACCTGATTTGATGCATTCCATGAATATTTTTCGGGCAACCTTTTAATAAAGATGGCACCTGGGGAAAATATATGATGAAATACCTATTGTTTATTTCAAAACACATGTGGCAATCTTGTGAATTCAAATGTATGGTAAATCACAGATTTGAGAATGTCTCTTGCTGTGATAAACTATGATCTGTGGTCATCAATGTCCTCAGCTAGTTGAGAAACTGAAATACACAGGCAATCTTCACTCTGTAAAATAAGATAAGGGTTCCCTTAAGAGTGAAGGCTAGGAGGGACATAAAATAAAATCAGGGTAAGAGAAGGAAAGCAAGCCTCGATCATTTTAGAGAGGCGAGCGAGCCCAAATCAATCAGTAAGTGGGAGGGGAGATTGGCTCTTCTTGTCACCGCCTTTCCCTTGCACCATGAGGCTAAATTCCAATTCCAATAAAGATTTATTACTCCCGGGCCAGAGAGATGGCTCAGCAGGCAATGGTGCCCACTGCCAAACCTGACAACTTGAATTCTATCCCCTAAACCCACGTGCCAGGAGGAAAGAATCGACTCTCCTGAAAGTTCCATGTGCCCAAAGAGGCACAGTTGAGAATGGACATGTGCAAATAAATCAATAGTAATAGAAATGTTTATGAAAAGGATTTATAGCTCTGTGTCAGCTTCTTGTACACCTGTAATCCCAGCACTTGGGAAAGAGAGGCAGGAAGATTTCAAGGTTTCCCTAGGCTACATAGTGAGATTCTCTCTCTCTCTCTCTCTCTCTCTCTCTCTCTCTCTCTCTCTCTCTGTGTGTGTGTGTGTGTGTGTGTGTCCGTGTCCATCTGTCTGTCTGTCTCTATCTCTGTCTCTCTGTCTCTCTCTCTTAAAGTTTTAAAACCACCTTCCCTGGTTTCCATTTCTACACTGCTCATTCCTCCTAAAGCCTCCAATACACTTGGAATCTAGAGCCAACTTGCAGCCAACCTTCTTTTTTTTTAATCTTTTTGTTTCATTTTGTTTTTTGAGACAGTTTCTCTGTGTAGCCCTGGATATCCTGGAACTTGCTCTATTGACCAAGTTGGCCTTGAACCTAGAGATCCACTTGCCTCAGCCTCCTTCGAACTGGAATTAAAGTCATGTGCCACCACTGCCCAGTTCTTTTTTTTAAGATTTATTTATCTTTATGTACATTTATTTGTGCTTTGCCTGCATGTATGTCTGTGTGAGGGTGATAGATCTTTTTATTATATTTTTATTTAATTTTTTCATACAATACACTTTGATCATGCTTCCATTCCCCCAGTTCCTACCAGATCCTATCTACCTCCTGACCCATCCAACTGTATGAGCTCTCTCTCTCTCCTTCTCTCACTCTCTTACTCTACACCAACCCTCTTGACATAAGCCTACCATTCTACTCTGAAATTCCGTCACCTGAAAGCCAAGTGTTTATTCCCAGGAAAATGCCCTAAGCTTTTTTGCCCCAATTTCCTGATTCTATTTCTTGAAGTCATAAAAAAAATTTAAAAAAACAGAATAACAAGACATCTGCTATGAAAAGCTCAGAATCTGCCTCATTCTAATACAAACATACAATGCCACTCTTGCCCACAGGGACTCCATATGTTCAAAGTCTACTCATGACCTTGCAAAGGGGGCATTCATGCTAATCACTTTTTTTTCCATTTTGTAAATTTTAGGAGCTTTTGCCTGTGCCATAGAGCAGTGAAGTTAATAGGTTCTCCTTTCCCTTGAAACTAGTTTAATCTTTGAAGATTTTGCTTAAATTTGTTAATAAAGTTTTTTATTGAAAATAGATTCTTCTCTCATATAACACATCCCGACCACAGTTTTCCCTCCCTCCACTCCTCTCAGGTCCTCCCCACTCCCTTCCCCAGATCCACTTATTTAAAATATTAATAAATGGTTTGACAAGATCATCTCACATACAGTGGTAACTCACCAACCCTGTTAGATAGTAGACTTGTATTTTCTTCATTGTCAATCATAAGGTAAAGCCATAAACCTTTTTAAACTGTTTTTTCCTAGAGAATAGTGATACCTACAGTTGAATTACATGTCTGAAAATATGAAGAAAATTGATTTTTCCTTATGTCAAATGAGTTCAGAAAAGGTGCCAAATTACAGTAATATTTATACATCAACACCCCAGGTGGTTTATTACTATCTCTTGCAAAGACTAATTCCGTAGTGACATTTAGGAAAGAGATTACTTCTTTAAAACACTCTGGCATATTTAATTTAGAGGAATTCAAAGAGAAATGTGACCATCTTATCAGTGAGTTGCTTTCATTTGTTACGGCACAATGTACTCAAGAGTTTAATTCCAAAATTCTCTCTAAAGTGTTCAGGACCACCAGGGTCAGGAGTGCCCTACGCTGAAAGCTAGGCTTATTGAAAACAATCTGAGTGGTCCAGTTCATAAACAGTCAAAATGTTTTGCAAGTGTTTTACAAAAGAGAGACCACACACACACACCAAACAAGATATGTTCTAGGAGTTCCCATGGGGAAAAATGTCTATATATTTATATGCTGCTAACATAAAATCCTTTAGACAATCACATTCACTTTAAAATACCCTGTGTTTCAATGTCTCCTCAGCATTTCTGATTAGATTTGGAATCAAATATTAGCATCCTCTTAGGTCACTTTTATCAAAGAACATATAATCTCAGAGTGTGATGTATTTGAGAAACCTAGAATGCTAAGGAGGAATAGAAGCAACAGACTCATATGAGGGCATGTGGGAAACCCTGCTCTAAAACTTGAAGAATTTTCTACATTGACATTGACATTAAAAACAAGTAGGAAGGTAGGTGTGTAGGTAGGTAGGTAGAGAACTCGACAAACGGATATACATAATAATAGATAATAGGTAGACAGTAGGCAGGCAGACAGAAAATTAGCCATATGATTCTGTTCATTTACTCAGTTAATAAATATTTATTGTATTTTTATAATATAAATATATAAACACTATCATAAGCCTTTGGAATATTTCAGTGAAGCATATTTTAGGAGGGATGAGCAGATAACAAACAATACACCCAACAAATGGGTAAGCCATGTGTGAGAAGATGCCCAGCTCTTCACGGAAGCAACAGAAGAAAACATCAGTGATGGAGAGGAGGCTGATGAAAATTCTGAGGTAGATGCTTGACTATAAATACAATTTTTTTTGTTTTTCAAGACAGAGTTTCTCTGTGTAGCTTTGCGCCCTTCCTAGAACTCACTCTGTAGCCCAGGCTGGCCTCGAACTCACAGAGATCCGCCTGCCTCTGCCTCCTGAGTGCTGGGATTAAAGGTGTGCACCACCACTGCCTGGCTATAAATATAAATTTATCTGTGTCCTTTAATTTCTCTCAATAGAAATAGCTTTTTAATTTATTTTTATTAGTATATACTAATTATAAACAATAATTGGTTTATTGCGGTATTTTCGTACATACATAAAATGCACTTTTATCATATTTACTCCTCATTACCTTCTCCTGATCCCCTCTGGCTCCACGGATCCCCTTCCTCTTTCCTCCAAGTCCCTCTTCTACTTTCATGTCATTATTTTTAATTAATTTTTATGTACTCAATGTTCTAATGAGTTTCATTAGAGTTGCTTACAGCATCCTGGCTAAGGGATTATTTACAGAAGCATGGGCTCTTTACCAGGAGCTATACCACTGGTGAGGGGATGTCTTTTCTTCCCCCAATGGCCATTAACTGCCTATATATCTTTAAGAAGAGGTAGGGCCTCATCAGTTACTCCTCTCTAGCTATGATTATCTGCCTGTCTTTCCTGGGATGGATGAGGCCTCTTCTTCATGGCGGGATGTTGACAAGCCCTGTCTTGCATGGGTCTTGTGCTGTTAACTCAACTGAGAACAAGAGTGTAGCCACAAACATCGAGCTGTCTTCTCCAATGTTTGCTGATCCTCGTAGGGGATGACACAGAAGACCCACTTATGGATAAACATCCAATAGTCCCATATTCTCAGCACTTTGACCAATTTTAAGACTCTGCTATTACCACTGCCAACTACAAAAAGGTGTTTCTATGACCAAAGCAAATGATAACGCTAACTTATGGGTATAAACATAATTATAGAAACTGTAATTTGATTGGCACATCATGTTCATTTAGCAAAATAATAGCATTAGTTTCTCTATTAAGGCCTATAACCCCCCAGCCATGGGCGTTTGGTCAGGTTTATAATACCAATCTACCGTATATGGATTCCTTCCTACGGAATGGGCCTCAAGTTCAACCATAAAGTGGTTAGTTGGCCCCATTACTGACTTGCCAATTATTGCATCACTGGGCACTTTTGCTTGGCTGGCTGATAATTATAGCACACACGGTCCATTGAGCAAGACTTTGGCTGGCAATTCTCCCCCAGCACCCTGAACAGCATCCTCTGGCACTGTGGAAGCTAGGCAGCATGAGGGAGGCTTCTATTCCAGTTCCATATGTCTGTATTCTGTGATCAAAGAATGTGGTATCCTAGAAATATGGCTTTACCAATCTAGTTCTGGTGGGCAACCAACAGCAATGGCAAATTGTATTTTGGGGGGTATGGATCACAGGGCCCCCCTTAACCAACCACTTCCAGGAAGGCAACCCACTACTGGTATCTGGATTTTCATTTAATAACGTAAAACTTCTGAGAGGAGCATTAGCCATCCACATCCAGGGTGCTTCTGAGAAACAGATTAAATGTAAATGCTTTAACATCAACACACTTTAGAGGGCATGTTTTCAGTCTGATGTTTCAATCTGACCTTTTATTAACATCTACTTGATACATCACAGAACACTGGGAAACATTTATAGTATCAGCTGTATAGGTCTGATTCTTAGAAAAAAAATGCTGTGCAGAAATAGGTGATGCACACACATATTCATGCTTCTCACTGAACTGTGTGACAGGCACCCTCCTAGACAGCATGGATATAGAAACTTTAAATGTATATTCAATGACCTCAGAGAATCTACCATCTAGTCCTGCTAATTGCTAATGGTTCTTAATACGCTAAATTTGTTACAGTATCAGGAACTGATCCAGATGTCTTACACATATTAACTCACCTAGCCTTTGTAACAAGATGATGTTTGAACTACCATTATCTCTTGTGTAGATAGCAAGAACCTGAAAATTAGCATGGTGCACAGAGTTGCTCAGAGCAAATAAATAAATAAATAAATAAATAAATAAATAAATAAATAAATAAATAAATAAATAATCTAGCTAAAGAATCAGGATTTGAATGCAGGCACTATCACCCTCAAAGTGTTCTGACCCATGCCTCTCAGAGGATATGAATTGCTCAGTTCACTGGTAGAATAAACTTTGCAGATGAAGATCTGCATAGGCAAGTGTCAGCATCATCTCTGAGTGCGTGTGTACTGGCCGGTGAAAGACAGAACAGCAGGCAACCTAAGGAAGGCATAAGGATACTTGCTCACAGGGCACTGAGAGTCTACTCTACAACCAGCCTGCCAGACAAGGTTCCCATAGGCCAGGTCTAGGGAATTCTCGTGTCTTCCAGTGCGCAAGAGGTCACTTGCTCCAGAACTTGCTTTCTGTTGTGAGCATATTTAGACTATGAAATTATGTTTCCCTGAGTAATAAAAATTGCTTTCTTTGCATATTAAATGGTTTTTATGTTCTTTTTAAAATGTTTTCATTTGAAGTTCTCCTGGGCATTGTGACTACTTTATCTAAGGAACTCTCTCATATAAAGCTAAAAATTTCCCAAATATTGTTTCAGTGTTTTTAATAATGATGAGTAAAGCCAGTGTCAAGTTTTAACAGCTCCAGAAGGATGAAATCCAATGCATTAAAAGTTGCATCTCAAGATTAATATATAAATACTATTGATCTTTTCAAAAATAAAAAGAATTTTTTAATAATGGCCAACAAGAGCATTATTGAAGATTTTAAGACTCTGGCAAGGAATAAATTATACAGTTTACTCAGTTGACCTTATGTTCTTTTCAATAACCTGCTATTTAAACTTGGTGATTTGTTGCTGCTCTGCAGGGGAAAAAATCTCATATGAGGACAGACTCTAAAGTGACAAACTTGTTCCATATATTTGTGTTTTATTCCATATTTTTCATTCATTTGGTGGAAGATATATATATAATTTATTTATCTTTATTTTATGTGCATTGGTGTTTTGCCTACATGTATGTCTGTGCGAAGATGTCAGATCTTGGAGTTACAGACAGTTGTTAGCTGCCATGTGGGTGCTGGAAATTGAACCTGGGTCCTCTGGAAGAACAGCCAGTGCTCTTAACCTCTGAGCCATCTCTCCAGGCCCTGGTGGAAGAGTTTAAGGAGGGTTTTCTAAAATTGACTTACATCTTTAAGTGAGCACTATGTCTATTTTCATAGTGATATGCAATGTGTTTAGGAGTCTCCTTAATAGGTACGACTCAAAAAGGAAGGATGCCACAGGTCTGCATCCTCCTAACAACCTCTTCAGAAGGAAACAATGAAATACTAGAAGTCCCCAAATGCTGAAAGTACAAGAGACAGGACAATCCCCTATCCCACCTCCACCCCAAAAAAACTCAGAAGGGTTAGCTGTGTCAATCACATTGTGGGTCAACAATCCTAATATGTGGGTCCTTAGAATCCATGCTAAAACACATCCAACCACCCAGAAGTGGTTATAACATATTCATTCTTCTGTGGTTACCAAGGAGAGGGAATATCTATTTGAATGTTTAAATGGTTGGTTAAATGGTTAAGAGGAGCATTCAATGTACCAATGTTAGTAAACTCAGAGGGATCTCACACATGCTCGTGTACACACACACACACACACACACACACACACACACACACACACACACTGGTTATCACACAAATAAGAGGATGTTTATGATGTCGGGGAAGAGGTGAAATTGCTAATTTGACAATGGGCTCTGGCTTCTGCTGCTTGCCTTAGGATGTTCAGTAACCCCCCAGAATTTCTTGCTTGTCTTCTTCATAAGAATTCACTAACATCTGCCCACCTACCACCACCAAAAAGAATGTATATGAATATTAAATGATTTTTTCACAGGAGAACACTGTCAAAGTTATAAACAACTTTCCCAATTGAAGACATTATTACTGAGTAAATTATGAGTAATTTATCTTTAAAATCCATTAGACCAAGAAGATGATAAATACAATCTATAATGCATTTTTTCTACTTGAGGACCATCTGGCCAGTGGGCATTTAAAGAACACCGATCCAGCCAGTGGTGACAAAACACAAAGGAATTGGCTCCAGCATTGCCTGAATATTTATAGGATTCATTAAATGTTGTTTGCTCAGCCCCACATTTGAAGTTGGAAAATTAAGCCATTGTCCTTTGTTATGACAACCCTGGAATGAATTAATCACCAACTTTCATCGTTTGGTGGCAGCAGCTATGAGATAATCCACCTGTTTTAGCATTTTAATGAAAATAAACAAGTTCCTTTAATGAAATGAACTAATTGCAATCCACCCTCAAGCTCAATTCTACTCTGTAGATTTCCTCAGCCTCATTTTATATCCCTTTTGGACAACAAATAAGATCTCAGGTTGAGTGTGCAATGATGCTAATCAACCCTACTGGGAATAATTGGAAAGAGAGCCTGAAAATTCCAAATGGAAACCAGACATGGAGTTGATAGAAAGAAAGAATGGAGTTGTCTGAGTTGGTATTATGAGGCAGTAAGAACAATTACGTAAACTGGAACTAGGCAGCTGACAAGGTCTATGAGGAAAGATAAAGACAAATTCAAATGCAAAATGCTTGCATCAGTTTTCTATTGCTGCTATAACAAACTATAGAAGCTTTTTTTAAACATACACACACACATTTATCATCTTGCCATTGTACGGTTCAGAACTATGACACAGATGTTACCAAGGCAAAGTCAGTGTTAAGGAGTTGATGTTTCCTTCTGTAAGCTCTAGGGTCCATTTCCTTGAATTCTCCACCTCTGAGCAGCCACCCACATCCATAAGCTCATGGCCCCGTTCTCTGTCTACAGAGCCAGTTATGGTGAGACAAGAGTTTCTCACGCCACATTCACTCTGATCACCTTTTTCTATCTTCTCACACATTTAAGGATTTGTGATGAGATTGGGTTGGATGACCTTGAAAAAAAAAGATCTCCTCTGAAGTGTCAACTATAATCATGTCAGCAAAGTGTCTTTCACCATGGGACATAACTTAGTTACAGGTTCCATGAATTAGGACATGGGGTTTAGGGTATAGGAGGTAAGCAGTCACATCATTCTGCCAGTCATGATGCTGTGATTGAGAAGTAATCACATTTCTTTTATTCTTGATCATTCAGTCAACTTGTCATACATCCATCCAAGGACATGAAAGCAATGACCACATATATCACTTCCCTGCCCAGACTCATTCACTGGCTTCTTGACCTTCAGATTAAAGCATATAATCCTTATAACTACCTACAATATTCCACCTCACTCAGCCCAGTATATTTGAGTCATTTGTCTATAGCAAGAAATATGTTTTTAAACCATAACCTACAACCTATACACAATTGTGTTAATTCCTTGAGCTTGCTCCCTACCAGTGCTCCCCTGGCAATAAACCATGCACTCCGATTTTTTAAACTCTGACTTTTTAAACTCTGCTTACAATACACACAACAAAACCAGTCAAAGGATACTTGAAAGCAATTAACCTCAACAAAGGAAAAAGACATGGTAAGGACACTCCTGCAGTCATTGAATCCTAAAGTGGATCAGACCTTACCCTTCTTTCAAACTGTAACTCCCACTGATGCCTATGTTTGAAGGAACTCTAGTGTAAATACTTCCCTAGAAGTTCTCTGGGCCAATTTACTCACCTCCTTTGGGTACCTAATCATTGTTCCTTTCTCTAAATCTCCTCGGACAGCCCGTCTGTCACAGCCTCTCTCCCTGGCCCAGCAACATATTCCAGTCTTTATCTTACTCCAGTTTCCTTTGCAACACTAAACGCTGTTAGAGTGTTTCTCTTCTCCCATGAGAACAAAGGCTGTACTAGGACTGTCTTGTTTATTGGAGGGAACCCAATGCCTGAGTCAGACTTCCTAACACATAGGGGGAAAAAGTCTCAAAAAAAGTCACTGAATGAAAGAATGAAATAGGAGTAAGTGTAGCTGAGCAAATGAACTGGCACAATTTCAATAATATACTTTTTTTTAAAATGTTAGTATTACCACACAGTAAGTTGTATAGTTGACTATAGCTATTGATAATTATCATTACTGCTTTACTATACTACGCCAGACACTGTGGACAACTTACATCTTTTTAATTATTGAAACATGTATGGGAGGAAGTTATTTTTACAAAAAGGGACAAATTGAAATTCAGGAAGGTTTGGCTCCTAGTTGACATGGACTGTAAAATTGTAAATTTTTATAACAGTTAACATTTGTTGTCAGGTATTGTTTTAAGCATATTACATGAAATATCCTATGGCTTACTCAGTGTTCCACTGCTGTGAAGAGACACCATGACCACACCAACTCTTATAAAAGAAAGCATTTAATTGGGGCTGGCTTAGAGTTTCAGAAGCTTAGTCTATTATCCTCATGACAGGAAACAGTGGCATGCAAGCAGGCATGGTACTGGAGAAGAAACTGAGAGGTCTACATCTGGATCCTCAGGCAGCAGGAAGAAAGAAACACTAGGTCTGGATTGGGCATTTGAAAACTCAAAACCCACCCACAGTGAGTGACACACTTCCTCCAACAAGGCCACACCTCCTAATCCTTCTCAAGTAGTACCACTGCCTAAGGACTAAGCTTTCAAATACATGAGCCTAAGGGAAACATTTTTATTCAAACCACCACACCCTGACATAAGCTTCTCAAGATAGAATAGGTATATTTAACTCACAATTCCAGGTTATAGTCCAACAGTGCCAGGAAGTCAAAGCAGCAGGAACTAGAAGCAGCTGGTCATGTTACATCCACAGCCAAGAGCAGAGAGCAAGGAATTTTAGCACCTCCCTACTTCCTTTTAATTCCATCCTCACCCTTGCCCAGTGAAACAGTAACACTCACATTCAAGATGAGTCTTCCCACATCAACCAACACAATCAAGAAAATCTCTCACCAACATGCCCATTGGCCAACATAATCCAGACAGAACCTCAATGAGACTCCCCTCCTAGGTGATTCTACACAGCATAAGGTGGACAATTCAATTTAACCACATCAGGCTCAGTCATTAGTCCCCCATTTATAGATGAAGAAGGCCTGGTGTGGAACTTGCTCTAAGTCATAAAACCATTAAATAATGGCACCAGAAGTCTAACACCGGCGATCTAGGACTAGAGTGACCTTATAGCTGTCATACTCTTGCTGCTGAAGATGACATCCAGGGGCCAGAAGCAACAGCACCAAAAGGCGTATTAGAAATGTGGTCTCTTGCCCCATCTCAGGCCTATATGCTAATGAGATCCTTGAGGAGTTGCTGTATGCAAATACTGTACAAAGCTTGGCTCTGAACTATACTGCCTTTGGGGCAGTCAAGCAGAGATGAGCAGAAATAAGTTTGTGTCACTAAAATGACACTATGAATAATATTTTAACTAGAAAGATTTAATTTCACATGATTTTAACAGAAGTTAGGCAATTGCTGACCTTCAGATAAATGCTTATTCACCCCCAAAATATTGCATTCCTCTTAAGCAAAAGAGAAAAAGATTTTGAAAGTCATTAAGGTCTTGGAGTCAGTTTTTCTTATAACTCTGTGCATAAGTCTTAGAATCTGTCAACTGATTTCTTGCTATAAAAACTATGTCAGACTCTTGTGTGTTCATCTCCCTCCTCACCTTTCCTGTTCTTCTATATTTACCTTGGTATTCCACCTTTTTGGTCACTAAGAAATGCAAGATTTCCATTCTACTTTACCACCACACATCCCTGGCTTTAGTTCAGTACTTCTTTGGACACTAATTCTCCTTTGCTGAGATCAGTGTTTTTAACTCCCCCATGACCAGCTCTTGTTGTTTTTATAAAGGATTACAGTAATTATATCCTATTAATACTTTTATCTTGAAGAATATTTGCCTTTAAAAACGTACAGGAGCCAGAAGAATGGCTGATTATTTGGTGTTGAGATTCATTCAGAACTCTGTAGAAAGGACTCCATGCCTCCCACAGTTGAATGCTGAGAAGATATCTGAAGCTGATTCTAATACTGGCTTCACTTCTACCCAGACACACTTTTTTCTTCTTTACTATTTCAGCATAATACTTAGCAGAGTGCATTATAATCTAGACGACCGTATGTACACACTCCCCTGGCATGCTACATCCTTCCAATGTGATCTTTTACTTCTTTTCCTTTTCTAATATCACAGGAATCTTCTCAGATTCCTGTTCAGAACACATCTTTGCATCCCTTTATTGCTTTCTGTAGTTTGAGGACAGATTCTCCCATTAGGAATCGCTCTGTAATTATTTTAGTTCTTTTCATAATTTTCTTCCTAGTTATCGAAACTACCCCAAGCTATTCATGATGGTACTTGTTTGATTTGAACCTCTGTCTGTTCTGTCACTTACTATTTGAGGCACACTTTCAACTGCAACGAAATCATGTTATGTCTACAGTCATTTCTCGTGTCTAATTCTACTGTTTCATCTTGATGCCTTGGGGCTCCTGTTTTATCAAATTCATAATCTTATTAGATTTTTTTCCACAGCCAAAAACACATTTATAATCTATTTTTCCTTTCTTTGTGCTGTGTTAATTTCAGACTCTCTTCGGCGTGTAATGTTCCTATTGTTTCCTTTTGGCTACTTTACAATGGCATGATGTTTTTGTCATCTCTTTCCTTCTGCCTAAATCTCCAAAATTTCAGCATAGAAATCTCTTGATACCAGCCCCATTATATAGAGAACCTGGGGTTGTTTTATGCCCTCCAAGACAAAAGTGAAAGGCTGAGTGGCCGAGTGTTTGTGATACCTGTTTTTTGGATGGGCGTGTAGAAATTGAGGGGTGGAGCATGCTCTCACTTAATGAAAAACAAACAGACAACTTGAGAACTTCTTTGCAAGACCCCATGGGAATAGGAAGAAGCAGAGTGCTAGAGAGGTCCCCAGAAATCCACAAAGATGATTCCACTATAGACTGCTGACAATGGTTGAGAGAAAGCCCCAGCTGACCTACTCTGGTGATTGGATGGCCGAACACCCTAACTGTCATGATAGAACTCTCATCCAGTGACTGATGGAAGCAGATGCAGAGATCCACGGCCAGGCCCCAGGTGGAGCTCCGGGAGTCCAATCAGCGAGAGAGAGGAGGGATTGTATGAGCGAGAGATGATGAGACCATGGTTGGAGGAACCACAGGGACAAATAGCCAAACTAGTGGAAACACATGAACTGTGAATTAATAGCTGAGGAGCCCCCATGGAACTGGACCAGGCCCTCTGGATAAGTGAGACAGTCGATTAGCTTGAACTATTTAGGAAGCCCCCAGGCAGTGGGACTGGGACCTGTCCTTAGTGCATGAGCTGGCTTTTTGTAACCTAGTGCCTATGCTGAGACACTTTGCTCAGCCTTGGTGCAGGGAGGAGGGGACTGAACCTGCCTCGCCTGAATCTAACAGGCCGGGCTGACTCCCCATGGGAGACCTTACCTTGGAGGAGGTGGGAATGGGGGGGTGTGGATTAGGGTGAAGGCTAGAGGGTGGGAGGAGGGAGGACAGGGGAATCCATGGCTGATATGTAAAATTAAATTAATTATAAAATAAAATAATTAAAAAAAGAAATTGAGGGGTGGGGCATGCTCTAACTTAATGAAAAACAGACAACTTGAGAACTTCTACGCAAGAGTACCTAAAAAAGGGGCTTCACGGGATTTTAATTATTTCCATTCACATGTCCAACTTCTAACTAAAATGGCCTCAAATCCTCACCTGGCCCCATTTCAGATGATTTCTGCATCACACTTTGTGATGAGCAAGTTTGTTTTCATGGTATTGGAATAAATTAAGACTCCACCCTACCTTGGAGTACCTTAAAAGAGTACTAACCAATAGGCATGTTCAGAGGTACCAAAATACCCTGAGCAACCTCATCTCTCTCAAAATGTATAAAAAGTAGCTACTTGAACCCAGATTACTGTTCTCAGTAGTTTCTATGAATTTTGTGTCTTTATGAAGTACAAAGTAAAATCCAGTACTAATTCTGGATGCTATTGTAAGTTTTTTTGTTTCCTTACTGTAGATGTAACCATCTTATTAAATAAGAAACACAGGGCCAATGCAGAGATGAAAGCCCAAGAGGTCAGAGTAATAGCTAAGCGCTAAAAACCTTACCCTTCACTGCTGCTGCTGTCCTCCTCAGCAAGAGAGCTACTTCCTGTGTGTTTGTCCTTTTCATTGACTTTCTATTCTGCCTTCTCATTGGTTATAAACCCAACCACATGACCTCCTCATCACTGCCTGTCTGTACAGACCTCCAGGTCTTCTATGGTTGGTATTGAGATTAAAGGCATGTGTCTCCATGCTGACTGTATCCTTGAACACACAGAGATCTGCCTAGCTCTGCTTCCCAAGTGCTAGGATTAAAGCCGTGCACCACCACAGCCCAGCTTCTGCTATGGCTTGCTATTAGCTCTGACCCCCGGGCAACTTTATTTATTAACATACAAGTAAAATCACATTTCAGTACAAATAAAATATCACCATCCCTTACCTCAGTCTTCTTGCTAAAAACAAAACCTCTAGGGACATAATTCCCTGTGTTTCCAACTGAAGCTTAACTTCTTCATCTCTGTTACTCCAGCAAGGTACATCCTCTTCCTGCAGTCTGAGGCTGAAGATTATATGAAATAACACAGGTAAAGCATTTGGAGCAGTATATCTGACTGCATCTTCACATGATGAAGAGAGAGGGGTCTGAAAGGCCCTCATCCCATCATGGATGCCCCACCCTCATCACCTCGGCTAAACTCAATTCTTCCCTAACGTGTTTCACAGACTGTTTTAGTTTACTTTGGGTTGTTGTGACAAAGTACTGGCCAAAAGCAACGTGGGGCAACGGGATTTGTTCTCATTTGCAGGTGATAGCCCAGCATTGAGGTAGGACTCAGCAGGACCTTGAGGGATGAACCTGGAGACCCTGGAGAAACACTGCTTTGAGCCTTGTTTCAAGGCTCACAATCCACTACCTTTCATGTTCAACCCAAGACCCCCCCCCCACTAAAGGAATAGCACCGCTCACAGTGGGCTAGGTCATCCTCCATCAGTTAGTACTCAAGGACATGACCTCACAGACTTGTTCGCAGGCCAATATGATGGAGACAGTTCTTCAACTGAGGCTCTACCTTTCTAGATGACTCTAACTTGTGTCAAGTTGACAAAAAACGAGCCAGCACACCTACAAATAACGTCCCCTCAGGAATTTGGGATTCATTGTAGGAATTTTTGGAAGATGCAAGGGTTCATGATACAGCATTGCCTGTTACCGGGTTGAGTCATTATAGAGCAACACCTTACGTAGATTAAATGAGGGCCATGTTGCAACGACGGCGGCTTTGAGGAAGAGCTAACTCCTAAACTGAAAGTTATTTGTTACAGAAGGGCAAACCAGAGAAAGAGAAAGGAATTCCAGATAGAGGAGACAGCTTCCATTCCCTTCTCTACTTATTTATTCAACATATGTTCATCAAACACCTGCTGCGTGTCAGGTCCTGTTCTATACACTGGGAAATACACAGATGCAAGGAAGACGGAATACCAACCCTGTGGGTAGAGACAAATAACAAATACAGGAATTGCAGTATAATGGCAGATATCAGGAAGCATGTAAAAGAAAATCCAATAAAGTAAGAGGGTATAATAATGGAAGGGCTGCTTAGATAGCGTGGTAAAAGATGAACCTCTCTAATGAAGCATCATTTTAGCAGAAGTCAAAATGAATGATGACTAAGAAGGGCTTGGGGTGAGCTATGACATGGAACGAGGAAACCTCAGAACTTCAGAAACCACAGAAATTCAATATTGCTACATTTTCGGAGGAAAAACCGGGAGAGGGGCAGGTGTCACATACACTAAGCTGTTTGACATTTACCCTGTGCTGTTAGAAGTCACTGAAACACTTTAAGAAAATGGATGTCACAGTCTAACTCGTGCTTTAAATAGATTACCCTGGAAACAGTGAAACAGTGTACGGAACAGATCCACAACAGAGCTGGTGGAGGGATAGGAAACCTGATGGGAGAGGACAAAGAATTCTGAAACTATTTAGAAGGAGAACAGTGAGGTTAGGCAAACAAGGTCACTCAGACTATCAGGATCCTAACTCTAAAAGCCAATGGCTAGGATCAGGATTCGGGCCATTGCTGAGGAATGAAACTGGGGTAGAACATGTGGGTCCCAGGAGTTCGTTTTGGACGTGAATGGTAGGATGGAGAGCATGGGGGCCAGACAGTAATGCGTATGATTTCAAGTCAAGAGAATGTTGACTCCAAACCCTGCCAAAGCACAACTCACAATCACTACCTGGGAGTCGGCATTTCAGACCTGGTAGGGACTGGAGCTGTTCTTAGTTTGTCTGTCTAATTGATTTTGTTTCCACACTGTTGGAAGGCAGAGGTGATAAGACAATTAGGGAAGAAAAAAAAAACAACCTTTCCCTCACAGTCCTCTAAAAATGAACCCTTTAAAGGTGCACCCTTTGGCTGGTATCTACTCTCTCTATGAATATAACGTCATATTAGTGACTTAGTGACTCCGTGATAGATTCCTGTCTTCCTCAAAAGACTCTCTGTTCTCCTTGCTGGCAACACACCAGTGAGAGAACAGGGAAAAAATGAGGGTCAGCCTCAGAAGGGCTGGCTTTTCTCTCTATGTCTCTGTTCTCTCACCAGGAAAATAACAAAATGGCTTCTGGAAGAAATTAATTGAAGTTATGTATGTGACACTATGTAGGACAGAGGTTTATCCATAATATATATTCTATGAATATTTGTTCAATGTAGCTAAAGTTTGAAATTCATAGCATGCTGGTTATCTGTACGTCAACTTGGTTCAAGCTGGACTTACTTGGGAAGAGAGAATCACAACTGAGTAATTGCCCTGCCATATTGGCTGATGGGGCAAACTTGTAGGGAATTTTCTTGATTGATGATTGATGCAGGAGCTCATTATGGGCAGTGCCACCCATAATGGCTGAGGGTCCTGGGTGCTATCGCAAGGCAGGCTGAGAAAGCTGTGTAAGCAGCAACCCCCCGTGACTTCTGCATCAGTTCCTGCCACCAGGTTCCTGTCCTGACTTCCCTGAATGATAAACTACAAGATGTAAGCTAAAATAAACCCTTTCTTCTTTTAGTCATGGTGTTCATAATAGCAATAGACACACGTGGAATAGGGGAGGGGAAGAAATTGAGGAAGGCACACCAGAATCTGCAGATGTCAAACCAAGACGTTGAGGTTATCCAAGGATTTTCCAAAGAGGAAGAATATAAGCAGCTAACAAAAGCCAAGCTAGAGCAAGGAAATTGGTTAGGATATGTGTGTGATCATTCGGGCAAGAAATAATGAGATCAGACTGCACTGGGCAGAGAGGACAATGTTCTTTTAGGATGAAGATCAGTGGCATAAAGGAAAGAAGAAGGATGCTAGGATGACTGAGAGACAGATTGTGTTCAAGAGACAAGAACACGGGAGGCAAAGCAAGAAAGGAAGGGAAGAGAATCAGGGGAGGAGGGCGAAGAGAGAAGAAAGGGAGAGAAGGAGGAGGGTGGAGAACAAGAGAAGAGGAAAAGAGAAGGGAAATAAGAACTAAAGAAATAGAAGGTCATCCATTGTACATTCTCTCTTGAATGGTTCCAATTATTTAACAAGTGTTTGTGAAGTGCCACTTAGTCTAAGAGCATAGAGTACTCAGCACTGGATATGCATGGATGATTCTGGCCCTCATGAGACTTGATTCCAGCACAAGAGATAATTAGACAAAAGAACTTGAGAATTTTGATCCAAGTGGACCGTATACATGTATGAAAACGCCATAATGGAACCTATCATTCAGTTACTATGTGCTAATAAAAACTTTGAAGAAAGTGATTCAGGAAAAGAGAATATTTTATTCAAATGCCTTGAAAAAAACCTACAACACCAACCTCCTGGGCAAGACACGCCCATTTATGCAATAGCAACAGAAACTGCTATGAGGATGGCCGACCGCTCTCTGATTGGCTTTGAGGCCCCACTGCAAAAGAAGAAACCCACTCTTGTTACCATAAATCACCCACGAGTTTTTTATAGGGGAAGTCATAGGCCTTTGCAGGAGCTTAATTCTGTTGTTTAGTTAAATTGACAGAGTGTCAAATGACCGTCTAAATGTATATGTTTATACCATAGACAACTACCACTCTCAGTCAAATAGAGGAGGCATTCTCTCCTGTGAACTACAGAAAAAGTCCTTCTTGCTAAAAACATAGAATCTCTGGCCTGGGTGGAAAGCTGACATTCCAGTTGGGCTGGGTCAATCACTTGGCCAAGAGACCACCCTTAGGAAGCCAGTCCCATCTCTAGCCATGCTGAGATGGGCAAGATAATTAGCCCTTTAACAGGGTAATGTGATTTTCCTTCCCTGTATCCACACCCATGGCATAATAGCTTAGGGAACCACAGCTGTGCAGCTTCATACATCAACCTGCTTTTAGAAATGTCTAACCACTCCTTTTCTTCCTGATGCTTTCCTCAATACTTTGGGCTTCTTGACTCTTCCAAAGCTTTCTTTATAGTCACATGGCTGCTTGTGTGAGTACCATGCTCTGGCTTCATGGCATAGCTTTTATTTTTCCTCCTCTCTTTCATTCTCTTCCAGGCATTTGATGAGATTTCTGGAGGGGGGGAGTTGAGTTTTTATTTTTTATATTTTATGTATATAAGTAGTTGCTGGCATATTTATCTGTGCCCAACATGGATGCAGTGTTGGTGGAGGCCAGAAGAGGATATCAGATCCCCCAGGACAGGAGTTACAGACATTTGCGTGCCACCACGTGGGGGCTGGAAATTGAGCTCAGACCACAGACCCATCTCTCCAGCCCCAGATTTTTCTTTCAAAGCAATAAAATTACCCTTGAGCTCCTATTTGAGTTTATTCTTAAATTATTTTATTAATGAGAAGACCCAGTTTCCCCTATCACTCAGCAACCACAAAGGGAACCTAAAATTACAGTAACAATAGAGACTCATTGCTGTAAAAGGTGTTAATAAATTGCCAGGCAGTGGTGGCACACTCCTTTAATCCCAGCACTCAGAGGCAGAGGCAGGTGGATCTCTGAGTGTGAGGCCAACCTGGTCTACAGAGCAAGTTCTAGGACAGCCAGGGCTACACAGAGAAACCCTAACTCGAAAAAAAAATAATAAATCAATCAATAAATAAATGACTATTGAGTGCTCAGACCTACACAAGACATTTGTATCATCCTTTCCAAGGCTCAGGGAATGTTTCAGAAAGGAGGTTAGAAAAAAAAATGTAAGAACTGGAAGACAGGGAAACAGGCTGCAAAATGCCATTTCCGGGCAATGACTAGCCGTTGCCATCGTGAATCTCAACAACTACAATGATTACACTGGTTCTACACAAGAAATAGCCTATTAACAAATATGCATGGATAGAGGAGGGGCTCAGGGGACCCTACCCCTCACTGCTGAACTGTCTCCCACTGGTTGATTCATAGGAAGGCGGAGTCATTGCTTTATTCGTGTGCTTACTTGTCTTTACACCAGGCTCCAATCATTAGTCCCAATATCATGGTCACACAGACACCCCTGGTTAAACTAAATGGGTCATTGTAGTAGGACAGACCCATAGGGTTGAGGAAATTGGCTCAAACCAGTTACCAAGGCATGCACGTAAACGTACTTCCTTACGAGCCAACGTGGGGTCTGCCTGAGGGCCTGGCAACAGGCGCTGTCAGAGCTCCTGATCATGCCTGGCCAATGAGGGATGACCATGCACTGTCACCAGATTGGGATACAGCCTGGGTGCTGGGAGGAGTATGTAAGACTTTCCCCGTTACTGAATAAAAGAGTATGTTGTTTGCCTTTCACCTGACTCCCAGGGTCTGTGTCATTGACTCCACGCCTTCTCACCCCCTCCCCCAAGGGAGCTGTTAGGACCCAGAAACAGTTCACAAGATAAAAACCAAAAGTAATGAATATGGGAAAGGGCCAGGTATGGTGTACATTGAATTAATAGTGAGGGAAGGGAGGTAAAAGACAGTGCAGAGGGGAAGTAACCACAGCACACTACGTACACTTAAGAAACCATCAAAAACTAACTGAATTAAGAAAAAAGAAAGAAATGCCTCCTTCAAGGATATATAAGAGTTTGCTGCTGAACTAAAGAGACAAAGCCAGAAATGGACCTGTGCAAACAAAGTCATTGCAGTCTTTCTTCAGGATCCTGACTTTGGTTATTCGAAGGTTTCACAGAAGTGACAGCTGGGTCATCTGGTAATTGTCTTTGTAATTTTTTTCCATTCTGTTTTCCATAACTTCTATTTTCTCGCATTTTTACAACAATCTTCAAGTTTCCACTTCTTCCTTTCTCTCCAAAACTTATCTTTTCTTTTGCAATCTCTCTTGTGTGGGGGTTTGGTTTGCATTTCTCTCATGCCGAGTCATGATGCGAATTTTCTCTATCTGCTGTTCCTTGGTGCATCTTCTTTTGGAGAAATGTCTTGCCTCTTCAAGTTTTTGTCCATTTTTAAATTGAGTTATTTGGACTTTTTGCTGCCAAGTTCCTTACATATTTTGCATATGAATTGCTTAGGTAGTATGGGGTTTGCAGACATTTTTTCCAGCCCATAGGTTGCCTTTCACTGTTGCGTGTTCCCTTCATTCATCTGAGGAAGTCTCTGTTGTCCAGCTATACCTTCCTGTCTTTGTCTTTGTCGTCATGGGAAAAAAAATCACAATAATATAAGGGACCTTTCCCATTTGTTTTCTTCTTGAAATTTTATAGTTTAGAGTCTTTAATCCACACTGAGTTGATTTTTATATATAATATAAAGTAAGAGTCCAATTTCATCAGTTTGAATAACGTTGTAAAGATTTAGTAGTGCTAATTGTAGGCTTCCTGAGAATTCAGAATCTAATGCTTTTTTTTTTTTTCTTCCAGATCTGAACTCAATTTCCAGCCACCTTCACTGTGTTAACTCAAGCTGAGAAATCAAAGTAACTCCAGGTTGGCTGACACAGTGGGGTGGCAAAAACCACATAAATTCTTGAAGTTTGATGTGTCCTGCCTTGTATTATTCTCTAGTCTAGAGGCAGGGTGAGGATTGCTTAGTAATTTTATGTTACTTTTTGTTGTAAGCTATCTTAAAATTTATTACTAAAAGAAAGAAAAATCTGGGGTTTTTCCAGAAAAGCTCTGAGAAGCACAAGGACTTCCAGGCAATATATAATATCTGTATTATATAATGTATATAATATATAATATCTATGATAATACCTGATCATTGCTATATGGTTTGTGCTTTGTAAAATGTGTAAGGGGGACAAAGAGATGGCTCATATGAAAAATGTTTGTACCTGAAGATCTGAATCAATGTCCCTAGAACCAAGATTTCAAAGCTGGGTGCAGCTTAGCTCCAAGCCTAGCCACATCAGTCAACTCCAGGGTCAATGAGAGACACTGTTTCAAAAATTGACCTCTGGCGCGCGCGCGCGCACACACACACACACACACACACACACACACACACACACACACAAATACATACACACAAAAATAAATTAACTAATTAATTAATTAGATTAAAATGCTGAAGAAAACAAGGAGTGGAACTATTCTTACTTCTCAAACAGATTGATCTCTAACATCATCCCCTTAAAGTGATGCTTGTGGTCTGCTCTAGATGTTACCTCCTAGAAGGGTGGCTGCAGGCATGATGACTAAGTCCATACTGCCCTCTAGATTTCTCATAGAGGCAAGAACTTACCCTCCTCTTTAGAGGACCTACTCTTTTCTTTAACATGTGTGCATATGTGTCAGGTGAAAGAAAACACTTGTGAATTCCAGCTCCACATTTTATAAGCTGTGTGACTCTGCAAGTTTCTTACATAGCTCACCCTCTGGCCTTCACTTACAGATGGAGACATCTACCTCAGGATTCCTGGAAGGCGTAAATAACATGGTTGCTTTTAAGCAGATTTTATTAGTTTTCTGTGTGTCTCCATATCTTTGACTTTATCCATTATTCAAAAACAAAAAAAAGCCCTTCTGTGTTGGGATTAGCATTTTAAGTTTAGGAATGTTGCTTTTGTGGTTTCCTCACAAAGGGGATTGTTGCCTTGAGTGTTTGTTAATTGCTGTTTTGATTTTGTTGCTGTTGTTAGTACCAAAAACTATTCTATCATAGCAAGAGGATGTGAGCTTTGTGAAAGCCAGTCTTTGGAATATATTCAGACAATTTTTTTTTACTTAAAATTAGGTTAGAATTTAAAATAGATTTTCTAGGCTTGATGAGAATAGTCTATAGTTTCAAGGGACAGAAGCCCACTCATATCTCTGCATCTTTATGTCTATCTGCATACCAAATCAATCCTGCTTAATGTGTAATTCAAATTCCTCCTCGCCTGAATTTATTTTGTATTTACTTCAGAGAAGCATATTAGATATCCTATTATGATTCAAAGTTTCATAAGTTTGTCCTTGTGATTCTGTCGTCTTTGTAAGTTTACGTATTTTTAGCCATGTCATTAAGCATATCTTGGAAATAGTGTTTTTGCTGCATCACTACACATAGCCATCACCCCCAATGTTGTTTTTACATTTTTATTACACTTATTTTTGTGTTCGTGTGAATGTGCATGTGTGTGTGCATACACACACCTGTGCCACATTATCTGTGTGGAAACCAGAGAACAACTTGTGGGAGTCAGTTCTCTGTTTCTATTATGTGAGTCTAGGAGACTGAACTCAGATCAACAGCCTGGAGGCAAGCATCTTTACCCACTGAGCTATCTTGTGCACCCCAGCATTATTTATAAATAAGTTCCGTTCATGTTGCTGTATTAACATGTGTGTGTATGTACATGTGCACGTGTGTGTGCTCGTGGATGTGCATGTGTGTGTATGTACACCGTGTGTGTGTGTGTGTGTGTGTGTGTGTGTGTGTGCTTATCCTAGATACTGTGTATCATTTTATATTGGTACTTTTTATTTAGATATTCCCCAACATTGGGACCTCTACTTTTTCCTGCATTTTCCACGTCCACAAACAAGACTATGAGGAATACTCATATACATTCCTTTTTTAATTAAAATATAATTACATCATTTTCCCCCTCCCTTTCCTCTCTCAAACTCCTCCCATGTAGCCTACCTGTTCTCTCTCAGATTCATGGTGTCTGTTTCCTTAATTGTTGTTGCATGTATACACGTATATTTCTAATATATAAAGACAACCTGGTCAATCCCCATAAAGTTACTGTGTGTGTAGTGTGTATATGATTTCAAGGCTGACCATTTGGTATTAGACAACCACTTTGGGAGCTCTTCCCTAGGGAAGACATTACTCCCACTCTCAAGATTCCTTCGTTCCCTGGAGTTCTCTGTTTAGGGTTGAGGCCTTGTGAGAGTTCCCCTTTCCATATCCACATGTCCAGGTCTTGTTTAGGCAGCCACGTTGATGAGACTTCACAGTGTGGCTTCTCTGACATTCTTTTGTGACTTAGAGTAAGATTTTTCTTCCTGAGAAATGACGCTGCAGAATGATGGAATATTCCTGTGTTTAGTTTCAGTGACTTGTCAGCTTATCTCCTGCATTCTTATCCATGCTGTGCTGGCAAGCCCTGGCTTTGCAAGCTGACTGCTGTAAACGATGACTCCATGTTGTCTTGCTCCCATTTCTCCAGCTGCTAACAACTGTGCATTCTTTCTTCGTATGCTTATTCAGAGTTCTTCTCCTATGGCTTGATTATTCATGTTTTCTCGGAGATTTGAGGTTTTCTTATCCATTCCAGATACTATGATATTGGTAATTTTAGACATTGCAAACAATTTTTTCCACTCTCTTTTCTGACTTTGAGCTTTGTCTGTCATCCTTGGTGGAATAATCCATTTGTCTTTGTCTTAGTTTTTACCTTCAGAAACTTTTCTACAGCGTCATTTTACACTAGACCATAGAGACGTGCTCCACAGTTTCCATCCATTGGCTTTATGGCTATGTTCTTCCACTGAGGTCTTTCCGCCTTCTAAAGGGCAGGAATTTCACTTATTTTTCTTAAGGTTCATTACTGAAAACAGCTTTCCTAACATATCTACAAAACCAGTAGGAACTTTGCCAGAGATCTGATTAAGTTTGTTCTGCATATACAAGATACCTTTAGGAAACTGGACAACACCTTCTCTCCACTCACATCTCTCTTGTGCCTTTTAACTTGGGTATTTTCCCTGCAGAAAATCTTACATATAGTCTGCAAGTTCATCTTTACATGTTTAACCAACCATCTGCTCTATCAAATAGTATGTTTTCTTGGCTGTTGCTGTCAGATAGAGATAGTGTTGATATTTGTAAGTTTGATTCAACATACAATAACCTCACTAAACTGTATTTTTTGTTTTTTTAGAGGAGATTTATCTTCACAGAAAAATTGAAAGAGTTCCAAGTGCATGGAGACTCTGCAGATGCTCCTCCAACCTCACATGTGCATGGCCTCATCCTTACCAACTCCCACCAGAAATAACATTTCCTCGATTCAAGGATGTAAGTCGGCACATGGTTATCAACAACATCCCAGACCTTGTGTTAGGGAGTTCTGCTGGCACAGAACATCTGTGGGTTTGAACAGTATCTAGCAACAAACATCTGTCTACGATTCCAGCATCACACTGTCTTTTCAATGCCCTAAATGACCTTGCATGATGCCCTTCCCCTCTTCCTCCCTCTCTCCCCTGGCAGCCACCGACCTTTCAACTGTCACCACAGGGTTGCCTTTTCCAGATGGTGACAGTGTGGGGTTTGCTTTCTGGAATCTTTGTTGTATGCTATCTTCTTTGCTACCAGTTCACTCACTGCAGTTTCTACCCCATGAAACTCTACAAGCTCTTAAGATACATTTATTATGTAAAAATCTTTTTAAGATTTCTCTTCTCTCCCGTTAATGGACACTAACACTTAGCTATTAATTATGGGAATTAGGTAATTTTTCCTCTAATGCATAATTTTCTTATATAACCTATTTTCATTATGAGCTCATTTTCAGCAGGGCTCATGTGATCTAGAATTTCTCAAGGGCTTTGATTTATATAAATATCTATGTAAAGAAGTTCGGTGCCGTTTCCCAGAGGATCTCAAATGTGTCTGAAGTAGTTTAACCTATGAGTTTTCAACATGCTTTTACTATTGCAAGAGTAAAACAAATTACATTCTGGGATTTTCTTTCTCATCAATGACTCTATTAACCTCATTTGGAGCCTACAATGCCCAAGAAACTTCATTGATTCACCCCAATCCTTTCTATGAATGAGGTAGCTGCTCAGATCTATGTGTTCTATGCCAAAGTAAGCCTGGAAATCCCAGCAGCCTAAGACTTTATTTCTAGCTTTGGGCTTCCTCTTTATCTTATACTTACATATTTCATTTTTTTAAGTCCAACTTTTATTTTTTACTATTTTGGTCCTAAAAGAAGCATTGTACTCAGTAGGCACAATCACCAGTAGCATTTGAGGTTCCCCTGTACATCAATTTGCTCCACTTTGTGGCTATAACTTCAGTCTTGGTGCCTTGTTAACGTGGCAGCTAAGAAACGTTAAGAGCTAATTCTCTGATCCTTCCCTTTAGATCTCAAATCAAGTCTTGACATAATATCTCACACTCATTCTTAGCCTTTACTCATCTTGATTGACAGATCTTAGAATAATGGAAATGACACGTCTGTGGGTTCGTCTGTGGGATGGCTTCCAGAGAGGGTTCACGGAGGGAGATCTTCCTTCAAAGCAATCACCTTTCAATGGGTGGCTTAGACTTTAAGAGATCTAAGCAAACAATGTGCACTTGCTTTCCTTAGCTTCTTTCTGAGCAAATCTAATGCTGCTGCCAATCTCCATGACATCAGACTTCAGATCCTCAGCCTTCCAACATGGACTCAGTATTAGTGACCCTCCAGGGAACTTTCAGCACTGGCTTGGCACACAGAGGCATCAAGATTTGTGGACTGAGCAACTACTGGGTTCTCTGATATGCAAGCAGCCCTTGTTGGATGACTTCACCCCTCTCATGTAAGCCAATCTAATAAATCCCCTTTTGTTATCCGTACACATCCTGTTGGTTTTATTCCTCTAGGATACCTCCCCGGTCGTGTCAAGCTTAAAGCTACACTTGGAGAAACACAAAGCCATAGTTCAGGTGGCTCTACTTCTAGGCTCCTTGAATTCTGAGGATCTGATTGCTATGCACCCCTTACTTCCTAAGTTATTCAGAAACTAAAGCTGTACACAGAAAGTTACTGTTCTTTGCATCCAAAAATATATCTTCCTTGGCTCACTTAGCGATACTTTCATTAAGTTTTCTACATAATGACTGGATATTTCCATTTCCTTTCTGCAAAGTTACTTGCCTAATTAAAAGCACTTCAGGATCTAAAACTGAGGCACTGTGTTTTACAGAAGACCCAATTAAACCACTGCTTGGGACGTTTTGTCACAAAGATAATCCAAAATAAAAAAGGAAGATGTAACTTCATACAGGCAAGCAAATACCATTGTTTTCCACATTGCTCTGAAGTGTGATGCCCTTGGTCCCTATACAGAGGCACTTATATATAAAGTGATACATTTTCAGTTGTGTGCATCTCTACATGGGCTTTTTTAGGAAGAAAGCATTTGTTAATCAAGAACAGAATTCTATAGCATGCAGACCATACATTAAATACGCTTACATGTGTAGTACCTTACCTTGAAATTCGAGTTGCAGTGTGTGCTATCCAAGGACAAAAGTAAACTCGAGTAGGAAGTGAGTTGTGTAGGAAAAGGTGAGTACAAAGTGGGTAGATCACTCTGTAAATACGAGTCTGTTAGGCTTGAGGATTCGGATAGACTTTCCATACTTCAGAAAAATATCCAGTAGCTTTGCCAGTTACTTGATTGCTTATCTTCAGCCTTTCAGGGATTACTAATGGCGTCGTCTTAATAAGGAAAATAAGAATTGTATGGGCTCATCATCTCCAAATAATCACTATGGATGGTGATAAGATCAAATATCTCCTTTAAAAGAGGTAAGGCATCATTTTAATGTTCAAGTTTTCACTGCATCTTGCTGTCACCCCTCAGTAGAGAAGGTGCACAGGTAAACTGAAGCTTCCTTATCTGGGTATCTAGGTTCTGAATTTATGTCTTTTTTCCTGCCCACCTCCATGCCCTTTAAATAAGAATGTCAGTGCTCACCCAGAATAGTATGTTCTTACTAGAGCCGTCAAAGATTTCTAGCATCAGCTCTGGGTTCATGCTTCCTCCTGGCTGAAATGCAAAAAAAAAAAAAAAAAAAAAAAAAAAAAAAAAAAAAAA
>CABHPR010155080.1:5991-33866 GCA_902168415.1 Peromyscus melanophrys
ACCTTTTCAACAGCACCCAGTTATGAATCTTAATTACATTTGCAAAATCTCTTTTCCTGTGTAGCAGAACATAAACCCAGTGTAATAACAAGGAGTTGAGGTCATGAGGTCTGCGTTTCTTTACAGTACTGGAGATTTGGACAAGACTATTCTCATTATAAATTGTATAAAACTCATTTAAGAGTTGAAGATGAACTACACGTTTGCCATTGCATTTTGGGGAGAGACATGTGGATCCTTGTTCTTCACTGGCCAACCAGCCTAGCTAAATCAGCAAACTCCAAGCCCCTATGAGAAAACTTGTCTCAGGAATTACAGACTGAATAGCCCAGAATCCTAGGGTAGAACTAAACACAACTGGAAAAAAATCAATGAAGTGATTACTAATTATATGCTGTTATACTCACAGATCTGTGGGTGCCGTGTCCAGTCCTTATCTGAGAGGCTTCCTCTGGTAGTAAATGGGATCATATGCAAAGACCCACGGCCAGACATTGTGCTGAGAAAGAGTCTAAATTGGAGGTTTCCATCAGGTCTCTGTCCTTGGAGACTGGGAAGCCCTGCACTAGAGGGTGAGGAAGATTTTAGGAGTCAGAGGGGATGAAGGGCACCAGGAGAAGATGGTCCACATGGCTCACATGGGCTCATAGAGACTGAAACAGCAAGCAAAGGGCCTGCATGGGTCTGGTCTGTGCCAGGTCCTCTGCATATATGTAATGGCGTTAGCTTGGTGTTCTTGAGGGACTCTTAACAGTTAGAGCAGGTATAGCTCTGACTCTTTTGCCTACCCTTGAGACCCATTTCCTCCTATTGGTTTACTTTGTCCAGTCTCAGTGTGAGGGTTTTACCTTGTCTTATTTTATCTTGTTTTGTCCTGTCTGGCTGGATTTTCTTGGAAACCTGCTCTTTTCTGAAGAGGAAACAGAGGGTAGTGGATCTAGGGATGAAGAAAGGTTGGGGGAGGGTAAGGAGGAGTGAAGGGAGGGGAAACTATGGTTGGGATGTATTGTATGAGAGAAAAAACCTATTTTCAATAAGAAAGAAAGAGAGATATAGACAGACAGACAGATGGATAGATAGATAGATAGATAGATAGATAGATAGATAGATAGATAGATAAAATAGATAGGCATAGATGGGTGGGTGGATGGATGGAGGAAGGAAAGAAGGAAGGGAGGAAGGAAGGAAGGAAAGAACAAAAGTTGAAGCTGATTAGGGCCCTAAGAACAGCATTCCAGATTGACATGTGCTTTGCACATGTGTGTGTACCAATGCATATTTCTACCATGTACCTACAGAGAGAGAGAGAGAGAGAGAGAGAGAGAGAGAGAGAGAGAGAGAGAGAGAGAGAGAGAGAGAGAGAATGGATATGCAGAATTTGTTTCTTCACAGTTTGTTTTATTTAAAAGGTTTAAAATTTTCAGACCTCAGGCTAAAATGTTTATAAGTTTCAGTTTCACCAAGATAATCTTCTCTTGTATTCATACTTTGCAGTAATTTTTCTATGCCAGGCATTGTATTGTGACTAAAACAAAGCAGAGATGAATGTGTACAGATGTCTAGATTGCCAAGGAGACAAACAGGAACAAATTCTGAATAATAACTGTAGACAAAAGGTACTTGTAAGTAAAAATCATTAATTTACCTTCCTGACTTCTTAGTCAGATAAGATATCAGGAAAAAAGATGTATCTGAGCTAAAGTAAAGGACAAAAATGAGGAAATGATACCTTTATTGTTTTTGTTATATATTTAATGTATATGGTATCATATTTTGACATACTCATACATGGTGAAATCATTACTATTATCAAGAAATGAACATATCTAATCATTGCACAGGGTTATCTTTGTATTCACTACAATAATTCTAGTTCTAATAATGTTCATTAGATAGTGAATGTTCTTAAAAATGATATTGATGATGTGTGTGATTTTCTAAATAATTACTTATTCTTAAAAAAGGAAATATTTTTATTCTTTGAGAAATTCACACATACATGCAATGCATTTGCATCTCATCCAACCACCACTCTCCCTTTGATACTTCTCCTGACCACCACCTCTATCCTAGTTAGCTTGAACCTTCAACTTGATGTCCTAGAGTCACCTGAGTAGGGAGTCTCTGATGAAGTACTTACTGGATCAGGTTGACCTTGGGGGCAGTCTGCAGGAGAGAGTCTTGATTGTTAAGAGGTGTAGGCAGGATCAAACTATAGTTAATGGCTCCATTTCCTGAATAAATAGTTTTGGGCTATTTAAGAACACAAGCTATATAGTTGGAAAGGAGTGGAATGTTCAGATATTAATAGTACTTGCTGCTCTTCTTGAGATCTGAGTCAGTTTCCAGTGCCTAGGTTGACAACTCACATTTCCCTGTCATTTCTGTTCTTGGGCATCTGGCAGATTCTTTCTTTTTATCTGCATACACATGGCAGACACTCAGTCCACACACACACACACACACACACACACACACACACACACACACACACATAAGAATATAGCAAATAAATATTTTCTATATCAAGAAAGTGAGCTGTGCATAAACCTGTGAAGGAGCCAGCAAGTAGTATTCCTTCATGATTTCTGCATCATATTCCTGCTTGAGATCCTGCCCTGATTTCCATCAGTGATGAACTCTGACCCTGGAATACAAGGCAAATAATCCTTTTATTTCCTAAGTTGCTTTTTTTTTTTGAAATCATATTATTTGTCACAATAATAGACTGGAACTAGTCCAGCAATAGGATGTTGCTGTGCTAGACCTGATCATGTGACTTTTCATGCTTTTGCACTATTGCATTAGAGGATTATAGAAGATTTTGGAACTAAAATCTGGGAAAGTTATTGGGTACTGACAGCTTAATGGGCTGCTCTGTGGGACCTCAGAATAACAATGACAGATACACAGATAGTTGATACTGTATTGTGAGGTTTCAGAGAGAAGCAAAAAAAAAATATACTGAAACTTCAGATAAGGTTCATTTGTGTGATGTTTTATTTTTACATTTCAAGTTAAATGCTGGTTTTATTTTCTCCCTTTTGGTGAAAATAGATTTTTTTCTCACATAATTTATCTTGATTATGATTCTCCTCCTTCTATTTCTTTCTCCCAGTTCCTATGCACATCTCCTTCCATCCAGATCTACCTCCTTTCTGTTAAGAGATGATATTAATAAAATATAATATGATAAAATAAAGTACAATGGAATGAAATGAAAATTAACACATTGGAATCAGAAAAAACAAACAGAATGAGAGGGCCCAAGAGAAGGCCCAGGAAATAGAAACCCACTCATTTGCCCACCCAGAAATCTCATACAAATACTAAAATGGAAGCCATGATATATATGCAAAGAACCTGTAGGGTTTAAAGAGAGAAGAAAAATTATATCAATAAAATAAATAAAAATAAAACTAAGGAATAATAAGACAAGATAAAAAAGGAAAAACCCTGACACAACACTGTGAGACAAGGAACCTAAAGAGGTCATTGAGTTTGTTACCTGTTGGCCATCTACTGCTGGGCATGCAGCCTATTCTTAAAAGTGGTTTATTTCCCAAATAAAACTCCCTTGGGGAAAACTAAATTTTTGTCTGCTAGTGGTTATCATCTGGAGATAGCTTCTGGGTTAGGAATGAGGGCAAGTGTCCACTTCTCCTTTCAGCTCTAGGACCCCACTTAATGCAGACCCGTGCAGGGCCTATGCTGTTGTTTCAGCCTCTGTGAGTTTCTATGAGCTTGGCTCATGTTGCTTTGTTTACTTGGTGTCCTCCATCCCCTCTGGCTCTTACACACTTTCAGTCTCCTCTTTCTTGAGTTTCTCTGAGATTTGATAGAGATATCTTGTATAGGACTGAGTGTTCCAAGGTCTCTGCTCTCTGCATAATACCTGATAGTGGACGTTTGTACGTGTTCCCACCTAGCTGCAGGAAGAAGCTTCTCTGGTGATGGCTGAGCAAGGTACTCATCTATGTGTATAGCAGAATATCATTAGGATTCATTTTATTGCTATTTATTTTTAGAACAATATTATTTGGCTTTACCCTAGGTCCTGGGCTGTCTAGTCTCAGGTTCTCAGTTACCCAAGCAGTGCCCATTATTGGTTCCCCCTTGTGGATCAGGTCTTAACTCAAATCAGATATTGGTTGGTTAATCACTTTGGGCCATCATTGCAATAGCATATTTAAAAAAAAATATTGTTTTTTTTGTGGATTTCACATCAAACATTCTGATCCCATTTATCTTCTCATATCCTTGCATTGGCCCTCAGTCCCTGCACCCTCTCCACCATATCAAAACCAAATTAAAAGAAAAAACAGAACCAACCAAACAAACCACCTAAACAAACAAAAAACCAAAAGAAGATCTTGTCTTGGAAGCTGTAGTGTGGCCCATTGGGTCACATGGTTTACCCTTTAGTTTATTCATCTTTACTTGTAAGTGTCCGTTTCCTCAAGTAATTGGTCTGTCTCCAGGCCTCTGGTTCCTGCTACACCACAGATAATGGCCTATGATTGGGGCTCCTCTTAGATATCCTGTTGTTGTCCTGTGTCATGGAGATCCTGCTGGTTTGGATCTGTAGGTTTGCTGCTTTACATGCTCCAACAGTTCATAGGCAAGGTGGATGTTGGAGTGGGCCAATTCATAGCCCTGGTTCTGGGCCTGGGTGGTGGCTTGGTTGGTCAGCCTGCCAGCTTTCCCTTATTTCTTGCCCAGGTGAGCTCTCCAGCACTGCCTGGGCTAGCTCATCCAATGAAGCCTGCAGCAAGGAGCAGGACCAGTTCAGCTCTCAGGTCCTCAGACCTGGTCACCTATGCTCACATCACCAGGGCCAACTTTACTGTTTTGTCCAGGTAAGGTGCAGTGCCCTCTCTCCTGATTACTGCAGGGGACATTCAAGAGAGTGGGGTGGGTCAGCTCTACTTTCATGCCCTCAGGGCTGGCTCACCTGTTCCCCCAACAACAGGGTCAGCTGTATTGTTCTGTTCAGGCTGGCTTTCCTGTATGCTGCAGCTGGTGAGGACAGAGCTAGTTCTCTCACTCTTGTGACCATGACCGTGACCCTGGGCCAACTCTCTTACCTGCCACAGGTAGCAAGGGATGAAGTGGGGAGGGCATCTTTCTCTCATCCCTGCCACCTCAAGGCAGACAAGGAGGGCAGGATTGGCTCAAATGTGCAGCCTAGACAGTGCAGTGTGTCCAGCAAAGGTTGGAGCTTGCTATGCCAGGCCAGTGAAGGGTGGGGTTGGCTCAAGACAGCATGGTTCTAACAACCCTTGTGCTAACATGGGCCATGGACATCATCAGAGACCCCAGTTGCACCATGGCCTGGTGGCAGCAAAGGCCGCCCAGCTTGATATGGCCCTAGTGGCAGCATGGTTCTTGGGAACCAACATGGTTGCAGGTGGCTGACCAGACCCTGGGTATCTGCAGAGCCCTGCAGAAGCCGTGGACACCACCCTAGACCCTGGCAGTTGCAGGGCCACGGCACTAGCATATCTTGCATGCAGAACATCATTGTAGATATAAGAGTTTGTGGCTGGCTTAGAGTTTACTTTTCTCCTTTGGTAGCATGTAAAGCACCTTCCTGTACCAAAGCACTATGTACTCAGCAGCATGACTTCTCTGTTATATAGTGGGGGCCTTACTCTCGGTTTTTAGAGAGCGACCTATAGTCTTGGCAACAGCCTAGGTTGTTTGAGGATTACCAAAGGACCCCTTTCAGCCAAAAAGTCAATTAGATGTAACTGATTCCCTTTACTGGAAGCTTCATTTGGTGACAAGAGATGTCCAGTTGGGAGTCTATTTCCCCCATTATTTGATTATTTCATTTAGATTACTTCCATACATGCATATAATTTAGGAAGCTTCTACTGTCTTGGGTTTCCATACTGCCCCTCCAATATCCCTTAATTTTAGTTGTCTCTCTCTGTATTTCCTCCCTACTCCCTATCTTTCTGCCTTCCCATCCTCCTGTACCAACCTCCCACCCTCATTCATCCATGACTCTATTCCCCTTTCTTATGGAGATCTGTTGGTCCTCCCTAGTTCCCTATTTTATGCCTAACGTCTATAGTTCTACAGATTGTAGCTTGATTATCATTGACTTAACAGTTAATACCCACATATAATTGAATACATAACACATTGATCTTTCTGGGTCTGCAATACCTCACTCAGGATGATTCTTACTGGTTTCAAATGCATACCTGAGAATTTCATTTTTTAAGGGCTGAACAATAAATACTTCAATGTGTACCAGATTTTCTTTGTCTATACTTCTGTTGAGGGGCATCTAGGTTGTGTCCAGTGTCTGGCTGTTTTGAATACAGTAACAATGAACATGGTTGAGCAATTGTCTCCATGGTAGGAGGAAGCATCCTTTGGGTATACCATGTCCAAAAGTGGTATAGCTGGATCTTGAGGTAGATCAAGTCCCATCTTACACAGTGATTTCCATAGTGGCTGTACAAGTTTGCACTACTGTACTAGGTTTCCATGGTACCCCTCCAGTGGCCCTTTATTTTAGATGTCTCTCCCAATATGCCCTCCATATTCCACCTCTCCTTTCTTCCTTCCCACTTGATCTTCCTATTTCATCCCTGCCATCCATCCATAACTATCTATTCTACTTGCCTTTCCTAACCAGATCTATTTGTACATCCTAGCCCCTTTCTATACCTAACATTTGAGGTTCTGCAGATTGTAGCTAGGTTATCACTGACTTAACAGGTAGTAACCACATATAATTGAATATATAGCTACTCATTTTTTGTGAGTTAATTTTTTATTCCCCTACTTTTCCTGAAATGTTTGTTTATCAGCTATAGGATTTTCCAGTGCATTTGCGTGGTCAGTTATGCATCCTATCATATCATCTGCAAATAACAGAAACTTTGACCTCTGTGTTTCTGATTTTTTTATCTTCTTGATCTCCTTCAGTTGTCTTATTACTCTATCTAAAATTTCAAGTACTATATTGAATAGGTATAGAGAAAGTGGACAACCTTGTCCTGTTCCTGATTTGTGTGGAAGTGCTTTGAATTTCTCTCCATTTAAGTTGATATTGGTTATAGGTTTGCTATAAACTGCCTTTATTATGTTGAGTTATGTCCTTTCTATCACTGCATTCTCTGTGTCTTTCATCATGAAGGGGTGTTGGATTTTGTCAAAAGCCTTTTCTGCATCTAATGAGATGATCATGTGGTTTTTGTCTTTCACTCTGTTTATATGGCAGATTATATATATTGATTTACATATGTCCAACCATCCCTGCATCTCTGGGATGAAGTCTACTTGATCATAGTGGATGATCATTTTGATGTGTTCTTTGATTCTGTTTACAGGTATTTTATTGAGAGCTTTTTCATCTATGTTTCATCTGTTTATGTGGTTTGGCTATCAGAGTGACTGTGACCTTATACATTGAACTGGGCAATGTTCCTTCTATTTCTATTTTGTGGAATAATTTGAAGGGAATTGGCATTAACTCTGCTTTAAAGGTCTGCTAGAATTCTGTGTTAAAACTATCTGGCCCTGGATTTTTTTTTTGTTTGTTTGTTTTTTTGGGGGGGAGACTTTTAATGATTGCTTCTGTTTTACTAGAGATTATAGAAGCAGGTGGTCTGTTTCAGAGCTGGGTATGAGACAGGGCAATTAGACTTGGACCGAAGGAGTGAGAAGTGAAAACCTGCTGGTAGTCTACCTGATTTGCTATCTGGGGTAGCCTCTGGGTTCCCAGGGAATGTCTGTTGGAGTCAGGAGCCGGCATAAAGAAATGAGGTGGGCAAAGGAAGTTCTGGAGGGGAAGATCTGTGTGATCCACTGGAGATGGAGGCCAGATCAGGGGGAAGGGCAAGAGGAGTGGGGGAGGCTGAAGCAGGTGGTCTCCTATAGAGCTTGGGATAAGACTGAGGGATTCACCTAGATGCCACTCAACCTAAGAATGGATAAAGAAAATGTGGTACATATACACAATGGAGTACTACTCAGCAGAGAAAAACAATGACATCATAGAATTTGCCCGCAAATGGATGGAACTAGAAAATATCATCCTGAGTGAGGTAACCCAGACTCAGAATGACAAATATGGTATGTACTCACTCATAAGTGAATACTAGATATAAAACAAAGCATAACCAGACTACAATCCACAGCTCCAGAGAAGCTAGCTAACAAGGAGGGTCCTAAGAGGGATGCATGGATCACCCTGGGAAGGGAAAATGGATGAGATCCCCAAGAGTAGACTGGGAGTGAGGGGGGTGATAGAGGGTAGGGGATGGGGTATGAGAGTATAACGGAATGGGAGGGTCAAGCTGGAACAGGGATGGAGTGGGAGAGCAATGAGAAAGACACCATGATAGAGGGAGACATTCTGGGAATAGGGAGAAACTGGGTGCTAGGGAAGTTCCCAGGAATACCCAAGGATGACCCCAGCTTAGACTACTAGCAATAGTAGAGAGGGTGCCTGAACTGGCTTACCCTGGTAATCAGATTCGTGAATACCCTGTCATCATAGAGCCTTTATTCAGTAACTGATAGAAGAAGATGCAGAGATCCACAGCCAAGCACCAGGCCGAGCTCCAGGAGTCCAGTTGAGGAGAGAGAAGAGGGATTCTATGAGCAAGGGGCATCAAAATCATGATGGGAAAACCTTCAGTTACAACCAAACCAAGCTAGTGGGAACACATGAACTTTAGACCAACAGCTGTGGAGCCTCCATGGGACTGGACTAGGCCCTCTGCATAATTGAGACAGTTATGTAGCTTAAGGCGCCCCCTGGCAGTAGAATCAGGATCCATCCCTGGTACATCCCTGTCTTTTTGGAGCCCACTACCAATGGTGGGACACCTTGCATAGCCTTGAGGCAGGAGGAGGGTCTTGGACCTCCCTCAGCTGAATGTACCAGGCTCTGCTGACTCCCCATGGGAGGCCTTACATGTCTGGAGGAGGGAATAGGGGGTGGATTGTGGGGGGGAAGACTGGGGGTGCAGGAGGAGGGAAGAGAGGAAGATCTGTGATTGGTATATAAAATGAATAAAGAATTTCTTAATAAAAAACAAAACATACAAAGAAGTATTTAAAAAAAAAAGACTTGGGGATTGGGTTAGTAATAGAGGAGGGAAAGGTGAAGGTCTGTAGTTAGCTTACCTGCTTTCCTAGCCAGAGTGGCCTGCAAGTTTCCATTGTATGATATTTTAGATGTTTGCTGCTCAGATAAGGCTAAAGAATCAATTGTGATTAATAAGAGATCAGCACCATTGAAGCAAAGTTGTCAGTGATTCACTGGGGCAATATGAAAATACTTCTTCAGGATCAGTACACAGAGGCTGTGCTCCAAGGGAGCTTACTTCAAGATGACAGACTAATTTGGATTTTTTTTTCACATTTTCTTTTTTTAATTTCTTTAAAACTAAAACTTCTAATCTTTCATCTATAGTAGAATTTTCAAAAATTTTGCCCTATATTGCTTGCATTTTGTTTACTTATACATTGTATATATATGTGTATGTTTGTGAATACACACACACACACACACACACACACACACACATATTCTTAACATTCAGTGAGGAACTAATATTTATTTAAAATTTGTTATTATTATTTGTGTGTGCTTGTTTTCTGCACCATGGCATCCATGCAGAAGCCAGAGAACAACCCACAGAGTAAATTCTCTCCTTTGACTTTTACATTGGTCTCAGGGATCAAACACAGTTGTCAGGCTCCTGAAGCAAATACCTTTACCTGATAAGCCATCTTGCCTGCCTCTGCAATGCTTTTGTCCTTATTAAATAAATGTTTCCCTCTGGAATGATTTAGATCTGTAGAAATGTTGCAGTAGCAATATTTGGGAGCTCTGGACTCACTTGATTGCTATGATGTTACTAGATGTATCTATCAAAATCAAGAAATTGTCTCAAATATATAGATATTAACAAAATTAGACTTCATAGGAATTTCACTCATTGATACCCTCTTATGTTACAGGACCAAATTCAGAGTAGCACTTTGTTTTAATCTTTTTGTTTCCGTAGTGTCTATCTTCTCTTCCAGCTAGTTTTCTTCTCCATTTATCTTCAAGTGCATGTCTATCCATCTATCTTCCTATCTATCTATCTATCTATCTATCTATCTATCTATCTATCTATCTATCTATCTATCTACCTACCTACCTACCTATTTATCTATCTATCATTTATCTGAATTCCGTTTCCAAAAGACATAGTCTATTTTCTTTCTGAATTTAGTAGTGCTATAGTACTTGTAACTATGCTTATTAGAACAGTGACATTGAATGTGACATGAAGAGAGATAAAATATATTTATGAGGATGCACATGAAAGAGTGTCATCCATTGTTAATTCTTTGATTCAATATTTGATCACATCAAATCATTCTGTTAATAGAATTAACATATTCACATAATTTTATTACAACTATTTTAACTTATTATCTAAAATCTTTAAAACCTAAATACTCTTACAAGATATTTTAAGTCTGTCTTTATTTCACATTAGAAAATTTAAGTTCTACAAAACATTTACAAAGAATTTTAAGATAACCATTTTTGATAGGATAATAAATAGGACAAGATAAATGAGATTTTAGGAATACAATCAGATGCAGGCAAGGAATATAGGGCAAGAAGGATCTAGACTGTCATAAAGCCATGGTGTTGGCTTTTTGTTCTCCTTGAGGATGAATACATTACAGCGGATTAGTAATGCTACAGAAATTGGATTCTGAGGAAAATGTCACCACCTGGTTGACAATAGTTGACTTTCAGAGCTGAACAAAGTGAAACCTGGACTCTTTATTTATCTTCCATGAAACATGGAGGGATTCGCATCATTCATTTTCCTCTTTTGTGAGTTAGTGAATGGGTTTGGCCTCTGCTGTAGATTTTTGGTTTTAATCTGAGGAGGAATTCCATTGTGTTCCAAAAACAGGATAAATATCAACCTTGATTGTAAGGGAGTTGCACATCTCTCCATTAAATTGACTTTTGGTAACAATTACCATTTAACTTAATACCTGCCAGTAAATTTGTTATTATTCTTCAACTCTTTCCACACAACTGATTAATAAAGCACTGCTCTATATAGTTTGTATATTTAGTATATAAGACATCTGCATTATGGTTTTATCGAAAATTTAAAACACCATAAAATGACCTAATATACATTAACCTTTTTTAAAAGGAGGAAAGGAAACATTAACATAGTAAAAAATGAAGTAAAACTGCAGTTATAAAAATCAATTAATTGAAATTCTGACACTCCTTCACAAAAGAACACACTAAAACATTTTTGAAAACCTAAATCTTCCATGTGTTCTCCATAAATGTAGTTAGATGCAAAACTTAAATGAAGAAATATGAGACTATATTTTCACTAGGCTTTTTTGACTATTCTAATATTTTGCTGTGGAAATATTAAGTTTTGATTACATGATGTAGTCTCAGAGTTGAGAAGGATAATAGTGTATGTATAGCATTCCCTTCCAATGTATGCCTAGCACTCTTGAAAATTCATATAAAGCACTTTTTAGGGGAGAACTGTTATTTTATTCACAGTTTGAGGTTATGGTCTGTCATAGCTGGGGAGTCACAACACCAGGAACCTGAAGCAGCTGGTCTAATTCTTCCCATATTCAAGAGGCAGAAAGCAATGAATAGTCTTGCTAAACTCAATTTCTCCTTATCACAAAGTCCAGTACCTCAGCACAGGGAGCACTGTCACCCACAGTAGGTATGCACTTACAGTGGTTATGTCTTCCCACCTCCACTTATCTAATACAGATAGCCCCCCAAATAATGCCCAGGTAGTTCTATATCTCATCAAGTTGACAGTAGTGATGAGCCCCCATAACCCATGCCTACAATATCATTAACATCTGAAGAATATATTTATATTCTTCATTTATTTAGTCTGGTCTTTTTCTTTTCATTAGCTTAAATATTTTTACTACAGTATTTTGTTTGATGATCCAAATAAGATCCACTTGTTTTGATTAATACATTTCTTTAGTTGACAGAATTAACCTTTGCTTTTGTTATGTTCATGTATATTATTAATTTTTTTAGAACTTAATGCATTCATACACTATGTTTTGATTTTGTTCACCCCCATTCCTCCCCCAACTACTCCCAGATCTACTTCTCACTCCCTGTCCTCTCCCAGCTCTATTTCTTACCCTCATGCCCTCCCAACTTCATGTTTTCTCTCCCTGATTTTTGAACCCACTGGATACAATTTCTGTGGCCCATATAATCATGGGTGAAGGGCCATTTACTGGAGCATGGCAGACTTAACAGGAGCCAGCTTGATTTTTCCTGGAGCTTATTGAGAAATTCTATTCACTAAAGCAGGCAAGAATCCAGACAATGTTGGAAAGATCAGTGATCTGACTATTGATTATCCAAGGGCATATAGTTGCTCGTCCATTTCTAAGTAATATAAGTAAGTTGAGTTACTATGCATAGAGTAGATTTTTGTTTCTAAAAAGATTTTGAAAGATTAAAATATAAATTGTATAAGATTTAAAGTATTTAAATCCATAACATCAGTATAAATGGCATGGTGATTAAACCTAAATTTGTTGACAAGGACAGGGTGATAAGAATTTCATAATGTGTACCTAGTAATTATTCATTTTTTTAACTAAATGATTTTAATGTTTCCAAATTACTTGAAAGAATTATTCTTACTGTGCTTTGAAAACTATATTTTTAGATATTCTTATGTGATTATTTTCTTTTCTCTACCAATTGTTGGTCATATATTAATGCAAAGTACATTAGAACATTTCTCAATGCACACCTATCGTCTATTATGCTAAGGAAATTAATTAAAAATAATAAATAATAAATTAAAATTTTAAAAATTATTAAAATATGTTATCTTTAAATATCTTAGACTCTGCTCAGGAGTAGACAGACATTTAAATATTAGAGTAGATCAGTGACACTTATCGTTAAATAAGGAATTTCTTTTAATAAAATCACATGAAAATATAAATTTTAGGAAGTTATTTGCAGCTGCATATATATGTAAATCTATAAATATATGAAGCATCAATATTTTATGTAGCTTTAATTTTTGTATTTCATGATCTACATCATGCTTTTCACAATGTTACTGTCACAATCTCTCATGTTTCACTGTGTGCTCTTCTGCATATATTTTCTTTTGTTGAAATATAGTAAGAATTCATTTAAACAGACCTTTGTTTCTGAAATGAATATTTCTGTTTGTCATTCAGCTCAGATTTACTATCTCTTTAGCTTTTAAAATAATCAAGATCTTTCATGTTTTCATAGATTTTTAGGAATGCAATGAATTTGTGCAAACCATGTACATTTTTTTTAGAACAATGAATGTAAGGTGAAAACAAATTACCCAAAGCAGTTCATTTTGCTTATTAGATTAGCTTTTGACTAAAAGGAAAGGAAAATTCCCACCCCAGTATGAGCTCTATTCAATCTCCCTCCATTTCCTTCCCCCCGGGACTTTCTCAGTCTGATTACTGCTGTTTAATCAGCTTCATAGCCAGGCGCCTGCTTGTTCTCTTGAAAGTGCCATTTCAGCTGGACACAAATCTCTTTAGTTCTATTGGACCAACTGAGACTTGAAAATGTGCAGTTTAATTGAGTTAAGTACTAAGAACAAGAAGAATGAAGAAGAGTCAAGCAGATGGGCCCTTTGAACTATGGAGATAAACACCACCATATCCCCTCCAATATGGCTCCACTTTCTCCAGTGTCTCCCAGTAAATACTGTCACTCTACTGCATGACTGCTAATGATTGACAATTCTTTGTCTGGACATTTTCCCATTCAGCTTGATCACACAATGGGAAGCCTTTCTGCTTTTCTGTTGAGAGTCCTATCATAGCCTTCTCAGGTCCCTTCTTCCAGCAAACAAAACCAGGAGCTGTCACTCCCATAACAACACAATGCATACAATAATAATTGTGCAGAATTGGAATCTATATAACATCCTTTAAAAATAATCTTTATAGATAGGTCCCTTGGCTTTCCAGAGTTGATAGAAACATGGAGCTTCATTGTCTAGGGCTACTGAATATGACAGTGTAATGGTTTGAATTTTAGCAAGTGGGACCTGGCTGGCAGAAGTAGTTCATGGATGTTGCAGGCAGGGGTGTCCTTGTAGGTTGTCTCACCCTGATATGTCTTTGGATGCTTTCTCTTTGCTCCCTGCCTACCTTGAGGATTATGGCCTCCATCAGTGTGATTTTCTTGCCTTGCCAGTAGCCCAGAGTGGGGGGCTATGTGCTAAAATTTCAGAGAGGATTGCTAATATTAATATTTCCTTCTTTTAAGATGTTCTGTCAAATGTTTTTATCACAATAGCTGGAAAAATATTTCCTCTGTGTTTCTGAAATATCAAGTAGTGAATACCGTGTAAGGCTTTTCTATTTTTTCTTTGATATTTCTATGTCTGGTTATTTTCTTGATTTTCCTTTTGTTTTTAAACTTTGTGCATTTCCATGCTTTAAACAGGGAGCTAACCAGTGAAAGCTTTATTACCTTTCCCCCTACTTTCTAAAGAAATTGTCTAAAGAATTGTCCATCCTCAGAAGTCTTGTTACATAAAAGAACATGAATATTTTTTATAAGGCTCCACTTCTAAGAGCCTTGTTGCTCTTCCTTCATTCAAGAACTAAACTGCTAGTGGAAAGTAAGCATATGTGGATATAGAAACTAAAAGGAGAAGTCTGTAGGTAGGCTTTTCTTTCCCGCCATCCCACTCTCAAATAACCAAAGGGAGACTTATTAATTATAAATGCTCAGCTGATAACTTAGGCTTGTTACTAACTAGTTCTTTCAACTTAAATTAACCTATGTTTGTTATCTACACTCTACCACATGGCAATATCTTTTTTCAGCATGGCATGCTCATCTTCTGCTTTCTCTGCATCTGTTGGTGACTCCACCCTCCTTCCCAGCACTTGTTTTTTTGTCCGCAAGTCTTGCCTAACATCTACCACCCTAGCTTTTGGTTATTTAGCCTTTTATTACACCAATGAGAGTAATTCATATTCACAGTGTACAAAAAGGATTATTCAATAGAAGTCCTCTGAAGGAACCAGAAGCCACTGCACCATTCATGTACATAAGGAAGAACAAAATGCAGGAAGAAGCCTATTTTAAACATGAGGCCTGATCATGTTTTGGCAGCTTACATCCAAAGAGGAGCCTTGCAAGTACACAACATTGCCTTTAGTCTAGGTGCTCCCTCAGACTCTGAAGCCTCAATCCTCATGTTAGTCAGGGGAAGGTTATTAACTAGGACCCCAACCACAAATTATGTGGTTAAAACCCATGTGGACAAGGCTAGAACACTCACAAGGGAAATGTTAGGAATTTATTTATTTATTTTTTATTGAAAGGGGGATTTTATGAGCAGAGGCCCCTGTCATTGTGTATATTCTCAACAGTGCTCTTAGATGCTGTGCTTTGAAGTATCTATTAAAGTTAATAAATGCAAGATTCTTGAGTTTTCATAGCAGGAATCTGAAATTAAGTGTATCAGGATAGCATCCTTGTTTGCCTCTTATTTTAAACAAAACTTCATTTGAGAAACTCAAGGGAAAAGATTTTGTTTCATGGTGCTTCTATCATCTTGTTTGAGACCGCCAGTTATAATAAAGCACCATCCAGTGGGAAGAATGTCTAGAGATGGTATCCTGAAGCCAGATTTCATTCACTCATGAATATTCTATTGCTTAGAAAGGTTAAAATGTGACAGCTACTCTGAAGTTCAGGTCAGAGTGGGTCCACTAGAGCCGAGTGATCAGGACACATAAGCTCGTCCTAATGTGCTGAACTTGGTACAAGCCAGATGTAAGCTATTAGACACAATTAGTGTTTCAGATTCTAAGGAACTGCTTTCTCTGCCTATGGCAAAAATGGAAGATATTAATTGCACTGCTTAGAATTTCAGCCTCTTCAGCCGAATGAGATGTTTGTGATTTCCCCAGGAGCATGAAGCTTGAAGCTGAAATATATTTCATGACAGATTGACAAATAGGGCAGCTTTTTAAAATATATACTAGAATCTGGAATATAAAACAAGGGCAAATAATATGGAACAGAATTGATTTTTTTTGTCCTAGCATGAGTGTTTTATTAAGGGACCTACTTATTCAACATTTCTAATTTCTGACAAAAATATTTCTGCTTTTATGATATGATAATATACCAGTGACATAGTCTATATGTATTCCCAATTAAGGATACATTTGGCTAAGAGTATAGTAGTGGTTTTCAGGGTAGGGGTTAAACAAAAGAAATAACTGGTATCTTAGGTTTCTTGCTAAGTATTGTAAGCAAAGAGACAATTTCCTTTCCTTTATTCTTCAAACCTCAAACATCCACATACTAATTTGAACCCTGTAAAGATGTGATATTATATGACCAAATCTACTTTGCAGATTTAATTTCAGTTATGACCTTTGGATTTAACATAATATTGGATTATTTGGGTGTCTATGTACTAACTATATGAACCCCTTGAAACAAGGATCTTGAACTGGCTGGGGACAGAGAGATGTTGTAGAAGCCAAGAGATGCCAAAGAGTACCAAGGATCAAAGTCTGTCTTTTCTGTGGGAGGTTGTGATCATGTGAAAAGACCAGAGCATGTTCTCTGCAAGTTAATATGGGACCACAAGTTATAAATAAAAGAGAATTTAGATGTAGATAATAATGTGCATAAGCCTTTCATAACAATCTGGCCAGGGGATATCTTGATTTCATTCAGTGTAACATGGACCAAAGAAATCAGCCCTTTACCTAGCCTTGCAGTGTGTAAAAGTGAAATGTGATAAATTTAACTTTATCATTATTCTAAACACAGAGATGATAGTATTAGGTAGTGACAGCAATAGAAAAGTAATACACTGAGGCATGGCAGCTTATATCCATGATCTTACTGACAAAAAAACAAGGAAGGAGGATTACTGTAAGTTCAAGGCCAGTCTGGGATACATAGTGAGTTCAAGGTTAGGCCAGTCTGAATGACAACTTTAGTAATAAAGGGTTTCTCTTGGGTAACATTTCCAAGGGATAGAGCCAGCCATGCCAAGAAGATGTGGGAGCAGAAGTGTGAGGCCACTGGTTACACATTTACTATCAGGAAGCAGAGTGTAAAGAATGGCGGCACTGAACTTGCATTCTCATTCTTCTTGTTTTTGACCCCAACCTGTGGGGTGGTCTTTGCTATATTTTTGGCAAGTCTTCCCACCTTAATTCACATTCATTTAAATTATTGTCTTTTCTTTCATTTATAAAATCTCATCAAAATTAATATGACTTCAAAATATGTGAAATGAAAAATCTATTCAGTCCCACTGCTCATGGTCTCCATCAACTGTGTGCTCAGGAGTACATAACACTTTATATTTGTTTCTTTTTTTTTTAATTCAAATCGAGCAAGTACATGCTGCATTTCCTTTTGTTCATCTCCATCCCTTACAAATTTGTATAACAGTAGAAATTATCTTTCACCTTAGTGGTTTTTTGTTTGTTTGTTTTGTTTTGTTTTTGTTTTTCAAGACAGGGTTTCTCTGTGTAGCTTTGCGCCTTTCCTGGAATTCCCTTTGGAGACCAGGCTGGCCTCGAACTCACAGAGATTCACCTGCCTCTGCCTCCCGAGTGCTGAGATTAAAGTCATGCGCCACCACCACCTGGCCACCTTAGTGTTTTATTACACTTGATGTTTATTCTATGAGTAAGAAAAAAATTCATAAATGGACACAGGATTTTTCTTATTGTTTTATTACTATAATTAATGCTGTGCTGTGGGATAATGCTTTTGTACACTTGTTTAATAAAATGCTGATTGGCCAGTAGCCAGGCAGGAAGTATAGGTGGATAAGCAGACAAGGAGAATTCTGAGAAGAAGATGGGTGAGTCAGGAGACACCTGCCCACCGTCCAGGGAGCAGCTTGTAATGGCACACAGGTAAAGCCATGGAAAACGTGGCGACATATAGATTAAAAAAATGGGCTGAGTTTAAGTGTGAGAGCTAGTCAGTAGGAAGCCTGACCTAATGGCCGAGCAGTTTTAATTAATATAAGCCTCTGTGTGTTTACTTGGGTCTGAGTGGCTGTGGACTGGGCAGGACATAAGAAAACTTCCAGCTACAATGCTGCAATGACTATCTTAGGTATATGGTTAAAAGATGGGAAAATATTCATTCTGAGATATCCAAAAGATAGTCCTCAAACTTGGACTCCTGAGCCAAATAATAACTGGATTTATAATTTTGATTGCAGCTTCCATTTCTTCTATGACTGTCTGAAGAAGTATGTGATATGACCAGTGTTTGTATTACAGCATTTGGCAGGATTATGAACTTTTGTTTCTAAACATATGCCATTTGTCTTTGATTTGTAAGTTCTGGTGTCCAGTCTTACTTTCACCTTACATTTCCTTTTATTATAAATGAAATTGAATAATGTTTCATCTGATAAAAGGCCATCTGTTTTATACTGATTTCCTGTGATCTTCTGTTTTATTTCTTTAATTTGAGGAATTCTTTATGATCTGAACACATACCCATGCATGCATGTATCCTGCTCTATCTTCTACTCTGGATGGTCTTGGAATTTACCAGTTATTGGGAGGCTCGTGTTTTATCTTAACTATCTAGAAAACTGCACTCTTGCCACATTCATGGACAGTGGTTCTTATTGCTTAATAATAATCCTTGTCATAGTATTTTGTTTCCCAACTGTCTGAGGCACGTTGATATAAAAACTAGATAATTATTATGAGCAAAATGATGTTTTGATATAAGAAGTCCTGTGAATGATTCCCATCTTCATAACCTTAGCTACTTACACCTAGAAAGATTTTTCCTCAAGATGAAATGGCAGAATCAGCTCATAGAATATAAGCGATGGGCATATTTCATGTTAGAGTTGGTCAGTTCTATAATTTCATATCATTTAAGCTTCATAATAACTAAAGGTTGACAGCCCAGTACAAGGGGTAATGGAAGTTGGAGAAGATTTGCTCAGGCTAAGACATGGGGCAGATCCAAGGCACCCATGAGGACTGGCCTCAGTTTAGATGTGGCTCTTCTGGGTCTTCTCCTCAGGGCGTTGGAGTAACATGCTGCTCTAACCTAAGAGAGCTCACAAGACCACCTGGCCTGGTGTGAGTTCCAGGAACTGCTTCCTGTCTCTTATCTCCCTGATATTTCTTTCCCTAACATCCTGTACCCTTAATGTTTACTGATTATTATTCCAGAATACATTCAAAGGGATCCCTCTACAAATTTCTGCCTCTCTTTTTATGCACAGCTCCTTTCCTTCAATTCTTCTTGACAATCAGCTCTCATCATCTTTAAATGGATGCTCAGATCTCTTCTCAGCTCACTGAAAGCCCTCTGTCCTCATTTGGTCACTTTGTTAGGTACAGTTCAGAGGTAAATTCTGGAGGGAAATTAAGTAGTCATGATTAACATCCTATTTGTTCCCTTAATTCTATGGCTCAGATTTCTGTAATGTCCTTTGTGTTTTAACCATTTTATAGGGTTTACCCCTTCCAATCTGTGCTACAAAGTGCAGCACTAGTTTTTCATTACCACAGGAGGTAGCCCTCACAGTATAGAAATATTTAGGTGGGGTTCTCCAAAGTACTGTCCTTTTTCAAGAACAATTTTAACTGACTTATTTCTTTGTCTTATTTATGCTGTTGCCTTTTCCAGAAATGAACTATGGCAAATGCATGCCTTTGTAAAAGTACATTTCTACCTTGCAAAAGCTTGGGGTCTTGAACCTACATCAGCAGAGTTATTTAGCTGCCATCATGATTAAAGTATACCCCTGGCTTCTGTGCTGAGTGGAACTGTCAGATTTATGCTCCTTAGAATTGTAATGGCAAATGCCACTCTGTAAATGTGAAGGAACAATGAAGTGCTGAAGAAATGGAAGTGTTATATATTGACTTTTGGCTTTTAAAAGATATTTGGTATAGAACTAATGGAAATGGTGCATTCTGATGTAAGCTGAATTTCCAGGACTGAATACAAAATTGTTAGCTTTGAAGTAAGACCATACATACACCAGAAGGCTGAGATGATAAGCTATCTGCAAGAAAGCTTGTAGAGGGAGATTTTGATATAGAAGAAGGTAGATGTGGAGAAAAAGATGAAAGAAGTGTGTGTATGTGTGCATGTGTGTGCGCCTCATACATACATGTGTGCATGAGTGTGTGTGTGTGTGTGTGTGTGTGTGTGTGTGTGTGTGTGTGTGTGTTTGATCTGACTTAGGCATAAATCTGCTGAGCATTTTTGAGATGACCCTGGGTTTGATCCTCAAGCAACTCAGAAACAAAACAAAGTGAGTAAAATAAACAATTGTATTATAAGAGAATGGTGATAGTAAGTGAAACTGACTTAAAAAGGAATAGGTGCATTGTTTTATTCAACTCAGGAGAACTATTTACAAATAGCCCGGTAGAAAATAAATGTTTATTATTGAAGTCTTATTCTATTGGGCATTTTGCAGGCTGGTTCAATTAGTGTCCCAGAGACACATGAAGTAAGCAGTCTCTGTTATGCCTATTTTACAAGCAAGGATTTTGGAGTTGAAAGCTTAAACAACTTATACATTCTCTGTCAGCAGCAAATGTGAGCTCCTACAGCAAACATACATTCTGATCTTTTCCTGCTCAAAAATATTCGAAGTTTTCTCCCATCATATAGAGTATGCAAACCAACATGCTGTAAGCCCCACACAATCTGGCTCCCCATGTGTGTATCAGAAGTCATTTCCTGCTGTTTCCTCATGGCACACTCTTGACCCTTCCTTCCTTCCATCTCCAAACTCCCAGAGCACACCCTCACACCACAGCCTCGGTACTTGAGTAGTCCTTGTGCCAGGAATGATCACAACTTTGCTTATTTTATTTCTTCAGATGGTTCTCATTAAATGTCATGTCCTCTGCGTTTTCTCTGAGCATTCTATTGAGTCATATATCCATCACTTTCCATCCTGGTATTTTGCTCTTTATATCTAATTTAGCTGTCCAGTAATGGTTTCAATTCCTGTCACATTCACTGGAGCATATGTTCCTTGAAGGAAAGACCACAATTTTGTTTTCTGTTTTCCCCTGTGTAATCCCCGACTCTAAATAGATCTTGGACATGGAGTAGGCACTTGCTGAATGTCCATGGGACCAGAAAACAATTGGATGAAGTGCTACACAGCTAACAAATCAAAATCAGCCTAAGTGACAAATAATTTCCTTTTCTTATTCCAGTGAAAGAAGAGAAATTGAGCATTCTCATCTCCTGTGGTCTTAAATTTTTAACTCGACAGCAAAATCAAGAAGAGCATTTATCTTCCTAGGAGCACTATAAAAGCAGATTCTGATATCTTGATATACTTTCCTATTGTGATAGTCATAACAAACACTAATGCTTATTATGTTCCCTCATCTGTGGCTTTATTATCCCCATATTATGTATGGTCATTGCCAAAAGACAAAACTGCAATCAGAAATTCAAAATTCTATTACTGATCCTCTTATACATTGCATTCAATAATTTATACAAAAGCAACGAAACAATAGAAATTATTTTTACATGATTATTTATGGGAATAATATATTAAGTGATTTGTAATTATTAAATTTGGCATATTAGTAAATTAGGGAATTTAAAATTTTATGGTTCAGAGAGACATGGGTTTAAAAGGGAATAAAAAGTAGACTGAAGTAGAGAAGCAGCCAAAGGAAGTAAGGAGGACTGGAGATGATCCTGGTAGCACAGGCATGCAATCCTAGCTTCCTGGGATCTGGAGCAGAAAAACTGCAAGTTCAAACGCTGCCACAGTTAATAGCTCAGGAAGACTCTTCTCAAAAATAAGAAAGTAAAATTGGAGAGAGAGAGAGAGAGAGAGAGAGAGAGAGAGAGAGAGAGAGAGAGACTATAACAAGAGCCAAAGAGAGAAGAGAATGCAGAAATGGGAGCAAGTAAGAATCTGAGGGAACTTGTGGACAGGGAGAATCAAGATCCAGATGAGGAAACTCAGCAGTTCTTGCTGCCCAGAAGTATGGAATCCTCTCTTTCCTTTAATCCTTTAACCTTTTCTGGCCCTTAAGTTTCTTTCTAAAATTAATATTGCTTTACACTGACAGGTCATTATAGTAGTTGTCAGTGAATATTCTCTGACATTTTGATACATATGAATATGCCTCATGGTTAAACCATGTCAGTTAAAATATTCCTCAGCTCCCATTATTACCATTTTTGTGTCAAGGCATTTGAAATTCAATCTTAGCTATTTTTGAACACACAATAAAGTATTGTTGACTCCTGCTAAGTCTTTCTGTTATGAAAGCTTGTTTTGTTTCTCCTCCCAACTTGAAGTTTTGATTTTTTAAAAATTATTTTTACTTAAAAACGTTTTCTTTCCTTTTACATACCAACCCCTGTTTCTCCTCCATCCTCTTCTCCTGCTCCCCCTGCACCTACCCCCATCCCACCCCTATCCCCTCCCCATAGAGGGTAAGGCCTCCCTTGGGTGGTCAAAACAGGCTGGCATACCAAGTTGGGGCCAGGCATAGCCCTTCCCCACTGCATCAAGATTGAGTAAGGCATCACACCATAGGGAATGGGCTCTAAAAAGTCAGCTTGTTTACCCTGGATAAGTTTTGGTCCCATGCCCAGGGGACCCACAAACGCACCAAGCCACACAACTTTCACCCACCTTCAGAGGGCCTAGTTAAGTCCCATGCAGGCTCCCCAGCTGTCAGTGCAGAGTCCATAAGCTCCCACTAGCTTGGGTTAGCTATCTCTGTGGTTTTATCCCATCATAATTCTGATCCCACTTGCTCTTATAATCCTTCCTCCCTCTCTTCAACTGAACTCCAGGATCTTGGCCAAGTGTTTGGCTGTGGGTCTCTGCATCTGCTTCCATCAGTCACTGGATGTAGGTTCTATGATGACAATTAAGATAAACACCAATCTGAGTGCAAGGGAAGGCTAGTTCATGCACCCTCTCCACCATTGTGAAGAGTCTTAGCTGGGCACAATCTTGTGAGTTCCTGGGGTTTTCCCTAGCTGCAGATTTCTCCCCATCCCCTTAATGGTACACTCTGTCAAGATATCTCTTTCATTACTCTCCCTCCCAGTCTCTCCCCTAACTTGGCCATCTGGAGCCCTCATGTTCCCACTTCCCATCCCCTCCTCTCTATTCCCCCCTCCCAGTTTACCCAGGAGATCTTAACCCTTTCCCCTTCCTGGGGTAATCCATGTGTGTCCCTCTTAGTGTCCTCCTCTTTATTTAGCTACTCTGGGGTTGTAGATTGTAGCCTGGTTATTTGCTTTGTGTCTGATATTCACTTATGAATGAGTACATACCGTGTTTGTTTTTCTGGGTCTGGGTTACCTCACTCAGGATCATTTTTTCTAGTTCCGTCCATTTGACTACAAATTTCATGATGACATTGGTTTTTACTGCTGCATAATACGCCATTGTGTATATGTACCACATTTTCTTTATCTATTATTCAGTTGAGGAGCATCTAGTTTGTTTTCAGGTTCTGACTATTACGAATAATGCTGCTATGAACGTAGTTGAGCAAATGTCCTTGTGGTTGAGCATCTTTTGGGTATATGCTCAGGAGTGGTACTTCTGGGATTTGAGCTAGGTTGATTCCCAATTTTCTGAGAAATCACACATATGTATGTACAGCCACACTGATTTCCAGAGTGGCTGTACATGATTGCATTCTCACCAGCAGTGGAGGAGTGTTCCCCTTTCTCTACATCCTCTCCAACATAAGCTGTCATCTTTGTTTTTGATCTTAGTCATTATGATAGGCATAAGATGGTATCTCAGAGTTGTTTTGATTTGTATTTCCCTGATGACTAAGGATGTTAAACATTTCCTTAAATATCTTTTGGTCATTTGAGATTCTGCTGTTGATAATTCTCTGTTTAGCTCTGTAGTCCATTTTTTATTGGATTAATTGATATTTTGCTGTCTAGTTTCTGGAATTCTTTATATATTTTGGCAATCAATCCTCTATCAGATGTGGGGTTGTTAAAGATTTTTTCCCATTCTGTAGGCTGCCTTTTTGTCCTATTGACAGCATCTTTTGCCTTCCAGAAGCTTCTCAGTTTCAGGAAGTACCATTTGTTAATTGTTGCTCTCAGTGTCTATGCTACTGGTGCTATATTTAGGAAGTGGTCTCCTGTGCCAGTGTGTTCAAGGCTACTTCCCACTTTCTCTTCTATAAGGTTCAGGGTAACTAGATTTATGTTTGGTCCATTTGGACTTGAGTTATGTGTATGGCAATAGATCTGGATCTATTTGCATACTTCTACATGTACATATCCAGTTATGACAGCACCATTTATTGAAGATACTTTTTTTTCCATTGTATAATTTTGACTTCTTTGTCAAAATCAGGTGTTCATAGGTGTGTAGATTAATGTCAGTGTCTTTGATTTGATTTCATTGATCTACATGTCTCTGTTTTTATGCCAATACCAAGCTGTTTTTATTATTATAACTCTATAGTAGAACTTCAAGTCAGGGATGGTGATGCCTCTGGAAGTTCCTTTATTGTATAGGATTGTTTTGGCTATCCTGGGTTTTTTGTTTTTCTATATGAAGTTGAGTATTGTTCTTTCAAGGTCTGTGAAGAATTGCATTGAGATTTTGATGGGGATTGCATTGAATCTGTAGATTGCTTTTAGTAAGATTGCCATTTTTACTATGTTAATGCTACCTAGCCAAGAACATGGGAGATCTTTTCAATTTTCTGATATCTTCTTCAACTTCTTTCTTCAAAGACTTGAAGTTCTTGTCATACGAATCTTTCACTTGTTTGGTCAGAGTTACCCCAAGGTATTTTATGTTATTTGTGGCTATTGTAAAGGGTGATGTTTCTCTAATTTCTTTCTCAGATCATTTATCTTTTGTATATAAGAGGGATACTGATTTTTTTTTTTGAGTTAATCTTGTATCCTGCCCAATTACTGAAGGTGTTTATCAGCTGTATGAGTTCCTTGGTAGAATTTTTGGGGTCACTTATGAAAACTATCATATCATCTGCAAATAGTGAAAGTTTGACTTCTTCCTTTCCAATCTGTATCCCTTTGATCTCCTTTTGTTGTCTTATTGTTCTAGCCAGAACTTCGAGTCCTATATTGAAAAGGAATGGAGAGAGTAGATAGCCTTGTCTTGTTCCTGATTTTAGTGGAATCGTTTTGGGTTTCTCACCATTTGGTTTGTTGTTGGCTGTTGACTTGTTGTATATTGCCTTTATTATGTTTCGGTAAGTTCCTTGTATCACTGATCTCTCCACGACCTTTATGATGAAGGGGTGTTGGGTTTTGTCAAAGGCTTTTTCAGCATCTAATGAGATGATCATGTGTTTTTTTCTTTCAGTTTGTTTATATGGTGTATTACATTGACAGATTTTTTTTTGTATGTTGAACCATCCCTGCATCTCTGAGATGAAGCCTACTTGATCATGGTGAATGATTTTTATTTTGTTCTTGGATTCGATTTCCTAGTATTTTATTGAGAATTTTTGCATTAATGTTCACGAGGGAGACTGGTCTATAGTTCTCTTTCTTTATTGCATCTTTATGTGGTTTGGGTATCAGGGTAATTATAGCCTCTTAAAAAGAGTTGGGCAATGTTCCTTATGTTTATTTGAAACAGTTTCAGAAGAATTGGTATTAGCTCTTCTTTGAAATTCTGGTAGAATTCTGTGCTGAATTCATCTGGCCCTGGGCTTTTTTTGGTTGGGAGACTTTTGATGACTGCTTCTATTTCCTTAGGGGTTATAAGTCTATGTAAATCGTTTATCTGATCTTGATTTAATTTTGTTATGTGGTACCTATCCAAAAATTGTCCATTTCTTTTACATTTTCCAATTATGTGAAGTACAGGTTTTTGAAGTATGACCTATTGATTCTCTGGATTTCCTCAGTGCTTGTTATTATGTCCCCCTTTTAATTTCTGATTTTTCATTTCTAATTTGGATATTCTCTCTCTGCTTTTTGGTTAGTTTGGACAAGAGTTTGTCTATCTTGTTGATTTTCTCAAAGAACCAACTCTTTGTTTCATTGATTCTTTGGATTGTTCTTTTTGTTTCTATTTTATTGATTTCAGGCCTCAGTTTGATTATTTCCTGTCATCTGCTCCTCTTGGGTAAGTTTACTTCTTTTTGTTCTAGAGCTTTCAGGCGTGTTGTTAAGCAGCTAGCGTGAAATTTCTCCAACTTCTTTTTGTAGGCACTTAGTGCTATGAATTTTCCTCTCAGCACTGCTTTCATAGTGTCCCATAAGTTTTGATATGTTGTGCATTCAGTTTTGTTGCATTCTAGGAAATCTTCAATTTCTTTCTTTATTTCTTCCTTGACTCAGTGGTGATTCAGTTGAGCATTGCTTAGTTTCCATGAATTTGTAGGCTTTTTATAATTTATGTTGTTGTATTTTAATTTTAAGCCATATCGGTCCGATAAGATACAGGGGGGTATTTCAAATTTTTTTGTATCTGTTGAGATTTGTTTTGTTACCAAGTATGTGGTCAATTTTAGAGAAGGTTCCATGGGGTGCTGAAAAGAAAGTATATTCTTTTGTGTTTGGGTGAAATGTTCTATAGATGTCTGTTAGGTCCATTTGAGTCATAACATCTGTTAATTTCCTCATTTCTCTGTTAAATTTCTGTCTGGCATACCTGTCCAGTGGTGAGAGAGGAGTATTGAAGTCTCCCACTATCAGCGTGTGGGTTTTGATGTATGGTTTGAGCTTTAGTAATGTTTCTTTTACATATGTAGATGCATTTGTATTTGGGGCATAAATGTTCAGAATTGAGACTTCATCTTTTTGTTTTGTTTTAATGGATTTTTCCTGTGATGAATGTGAAATGCCCTTCTTCATTTCTTTTGATTGATTTTAGTTTGAAGTCAATTTTGTTAGATATTAGGATAGCTACACTAGCTTGTATTTTAGGTCCATTTGATTGGAAAGTTTTTTTCCAAACCATTACTCTGAGGTAGTGTCTGTCTTTGAGGTTGAGGTGTGTTTCTTGTATGCAGCAGAAGGATGAATCCTGTTTTCATATCCATTCTGTTAGCCTGTGTCTTTGTTATAGGCAAATATTGTCTATTGATATTAAGGTATACTAATGACCAGTGATTGTTAATTCATGTCATTTTTGGTGTGTGTGTGTGTGTGTGTGTGTGTGTGTGTGTGTGTGTGTTTCCCTTCTTTGGGATTTGCTAGTGTGGAAATATCTATTACCTGTGTTTTGGTGGTTGCAGGTAAATTCCTTGGGTTTTCCTTCTAATACTTTCTGTAGGGCTGGATTTGTGATATGTAATATTTAAATCTAGTTTTGTCATGTAATATCTTGCTTTCTCCATCTACGGGAATTGAAAACTTTGCTGGATATAGTAGTCTGTGCTGGCATCCATGGTCTCTTAATATCTGGAGAACATCTGTCCAGGACCTTCTGGCTTTCAGAGTTTCCATTGAGAAGTTGGGTGTTATTCTTATGGGTCTGCCTTTATAAGTCACTTGGGCTTTTTCTTTTGCTGCTCTTAATATTCTTTATTCTGTATTTAGTGTTTGGACCATTATGTGGCAAGAGGATTTTTTTTGTGGTCCAGTCTATTTGGTGTTCTATTTGCCTCTTGTACCTTCACAGACATGTCTTTAGGTTGGGAAAGTTTTCTTCTAGAATTTTGTTTAATATATTTTCTGTGCCTTTGAGTTGGAATAATTCTTCTTCTTCTTCTTCTTCTTCTTCTTCTTCTTCTTCTTCTTCTTCTTCTTCTTCTTCTTCTTCTTCTTCTTCTTCTTC